>WUAW01021886.1:13839-24840 GCA_017165845.1 Thaumetopoea pityocampa
ATTTTTTTTAAATTGATATGGTTGTCTTATGTCGTCATTATGTTAATCAAGAGGTGATTATTCATTTCTCTCAGGTAGAGAAAATATACATGTATAGGAACACGGACCTCCCTTAATCAGGAGGGGGATTAGGCCATAGACTACCATGCTAGCCTAGTGTGGGTTGGTAGACTTCACACATACACATGCGGGCATGCAGGTTTCCTCACGAAGTTTTCCTTCTCCGTTGAGTACGTTGGTGTCTACAATTCAGACCGTACATGAATTACAAATAGTAACTCAGTGGTACGGGACCGGGTCGAACCCACGACCCTTCGATCGTAAGACGTGGCTAACAGCACTACACCACTAATGTACAAATTATATTTTAATTTAAATGTATATAATCATCACCCCCTTTTTTCTGTGTGACGTCGGTTTAATGATAACATCGTTCCGTGTCGTCCCGTGAATGCCCTGAGAGCTACCTAAGGGACGCGCCAAGGTAATGGGCAGCGGCGCTCTCCTGTTATTCAATCAAAATCTACTGCGATCTCCGAGACGCTTGCCAAGCGCGGAGATTATGGCAAATCCCTTCTTTTTATAGAGGAGGCTCATGTCCAGCAGTGGACTTCCAAGGGTCTGATTATGGATTCATCACCATCATAAGTAAATTGCGGACATAGACCTCTATAACAAGTAGGGATCTGCCGTAATCTCGAAGATTGTCAGGTGTCTTAGAAATCGAAGTTGCTTTTAATAACAGGATAATCCGTTCCCTTGGCCGGTTCTCGCAGCGCGCAGCAATGGTGAGACGCAACTATAAACGATGATTTAATAAACGCAATAAATTAATTGGATTAATAATAAGACACTATCGATTGTACTACCGCACTAGGCCAGCGCAGTAGACTACGGCCTAATCCCCCTCCTGATCAGGGGAGGTCCGTGCCCCTGTAGTGGGGACGATATGGACTGGGGATGATGATGATGATTGTACTTCATATATGTATTAGGTTTTTTAGTTCTAAATTATAATCAAGGCGTGCTACTGAAAATCACTAATGTTCGTTACCATAGTCATTATCATGTCCCGTCCAAATTATCCCCATTACAGGGGCACGGATCTCTAGTAATCAGCCCCCCTAGCCAAGTTGACATTCGAAGATCGTTATCGCTAATAAAAACGAGAAAAATGTATCGGAATGACACTTCTAATCGCCAAGTCACACGAGACTTATAGAATAGAAGTGTCATTCCAATACATTTTTTCCTTCCTATTAGCGATAATGATTGTCGAATGTCAACTTGGCTTTGGGGCAGGATCGTAAGCCAGCGTATTAGACCAGTAGTACGGGTTGGTAGGATTAACACATTCATGCAGGTATGCAGCTTCCCCCACGAAGGTATCCATCTCCGTTGAATACAGTAATTAGAAATAACTCAGTGGTACGGGACCAGGATCGAACCCACGACTTTTCGACCGCAAGTCGTAACTAACACTAGTGGACTACGAATGTAATGGTTACCACAGTAAGGTGGTGTAAATAAGGTTGGAATTTGAAATATTATATATTCATTAAACGTAAATACTCGTACAAGTCCTAATAGAAAATTTATCATCATTTATGATTTGCTATTTAAATTATTGTTCCGTAAAATTAATTTAATAATTCACACGTTCTTATTGGGGCCTGATATTGCTGGTAATTCTGTTTTGTAACAGAACTTAACTAAATTTAGACTCTCCCTATCTTTTTCTAATGTAAAACGCCAAAACATTCTGTTACATTAGAATTACCACCATGGAATGACGTAATGTCTTGTTATTTGGGATTGTCGTTAAATCATTGTGTTAATATATTTTAGTAGATATCTATTTGTAGTTAAACTGAGGCCAGAGAGATTGTCCAATGGATTGAAGGTTGGCCTCCACTTTAAATGGAGTGATTTGCTATAATATCCACGCTTGGCAATCGTCTTAGAAATCGCAGTGGATCTTGGTTGATTAATAGGATAATGCTGCTGCTCGTCGTCATGGTACACCTAGTTCACACAACATCCACGGGATGACATGAAGTGACGCTATTATTATACCGGCGCCACGCGACAACGTGCCGATCATCATCATCATTAATTAAGTTCTCGTCGTCATTGATTACGTTCTACCATGGTCTTTTAATGATATTTTCATAACTTACAACTAAGCCAGGGAGTGCTTAGTCTTTTAGCCTGCCCGTCCAATAGACCTAAGTATACGGGTAACCGAGAGGTCGCTCCCGAGCTACTACTGTCTCTTTTTACACTTTCAGAGATAGTAGTATCCTATATCCAATAGAGATTTTCCCAAATTCAATATTCCTTGCTTAATACGCCTTTCCTATCTCACCCTCTTTCCTTTTCATGGGAACGCAATGAGAAATTTTAACACTTTTGAACCTTATAAAATGGCGGCGTCGTGGTTCGCTACCCGACACGTCTCGTTTCTCTCGTCGTTCTCGTTCGGGACTAAGAGAGGGCCACGGATAGTCATTTTGCTATATTAAACGATCGTAGCAAATGGAAAGAAGTGGTCTCTCCTTACCTTAACTTTTAGGTAGTATAGTCGTCAGTATCCCCGCCGATCATGCGGGAGACCGGGGTTTGATTCCCCGCCGGAGAGCCAGGGAAAAAGGCGTATGTATGTATATCTAAATCTATAATTTTAAAGCCATATATCTGGACTTGTCAATCACATATCGTCAGGACGTCACGTCACGTCACATCCCCGTGACATCATCTGTTCACCTCTCCCGACGTGTATCATTATTTTAAACGGCCACTGACCATCGTGTATTATGTCCGCTTTAAATTCAACAGTTCTAGTCACGGTGACTGAATCGGCTTTAATCAAGTTTTCTTGTACTGTTTTTTGAGTACATTTTGACCACTAGCAAAAACTACTTCAATCTTTGGTCTATTGTGATTGTAGACTCATAGTTTTCCAATACAACAATTATTTATTTATTTATTTTATGATATTATTAATACTTACATTGATCTAGTCCCAAACTAGGCTTCCCTGTGTCTTGAGTACTAGACAATAATATACATACTTATTATATAGATAAATACAACACATAAATATGTGCATAAGTCAGATACAAACATTTGTTGCTCATCACACAAAGTTTAGCCCTACCAAGTTCAAACTCGGGACTCATTAGCACCGATCTCAGTGGTAAAGAACCCTCCTTTCGGTGCCAGTGGGTCACGGGCTTGAATCCTAGTAGGGACAAACTTTGTGTGATGCGCAACGGGCTCCCGGTGTGACAGGCAGGGTTACAGACCACTATAATACCGAAGAATTGGGGTAAGCAGAGGTACCACTTCGACAACATATCTACTAAAATATTAATAAGGTCGAGACGGTTTGAATAAGCAAATAGACGAAAATCTTTAAAATGCCTTTTTAGGATTCGCTTATATGCAAATAGCCGTATAAGCTTAAGAAAAAACATTTATTTCAAAATCCTTGGCACATCATTCAATTGTATTTATTTGTACAGATTGATCTTGTATGCACTTGATAATATTGAAAAATAAAATGATCGTAAAATATGCGCATATGTTTCACGCTTGTGAGACCCTTTATTGGTCACACATGGTTAATATTTGTGAACTTTATGCAGCGCTGTTTTTTTTTTTGATAAAATTCCCACAGGAATTATCTTTTTAATTAAAAAAAAACGTTTATTATTTCCTTTGAAATTAAAAGTTGAACATCGGAATCTAAGCATTTCCAGTTATTTTTTTTTTAATTACTCCTATAGTTATCTTCCGAGGATTTCACACCTATTTTTTATACTAACACATAATAATTACATCGGAACTTCCCTTAATTTTAAATTATATGTAAGAAAGTTATTGAATCATGTAACAAAAATATCAATTCATATAACGGCACAATATTTAAAAAAACTTAATTAAAGTTGCAAGATAATCACTTATATTTATCGGACGGGCGCGTAATAATATTACGATACAATTACGTAGTTGTAATAACGCAGTAATGTTGTGTTGCGCCGGCATAATAATATCGTCACTTAATTTCTTCTATAGGTCAGGGAGTACTTAGTCTTTTAGCTTGTCCGGCAAATAGACGTAAGTATACGGGTAAGCGACCCCCCCCAGTTACTACTGTCTCTTCTCCTTCCGAGATAGTAGTATCCTATATCCTATAGTCCTTCACCTAAATTCCATATTCCTTTCTCAATACACCTTTCCCGCCTCATCCTCTTTCCTTTTCTCGCCATTGCGCCGTGGGAATGCAAGAGGAACTTTAATACTTTTGAACCTTTAAAATGGCGGCGTCGTGGTTCACCACCCGACTTGTCTCATTGCCCGCGGAGGTGAAATGTGGGCTGCGGATAGCCACTTTGCTATATCAAACGATCGTAGCAGGTGGAAGGAAGTGGTCTCTGTCTACCCCGATGGGAAAGAGGCGTGACTGTATGTATTTATGTAGTATGTACTATGGTCTCTGCCTACCCTTATGGGATATCGCCGTGAGTGTATGTATGTATGTAATTTCTACCAGGATACACTTGGTTTTTTTTTTATACACATTGATCTAGTCCTAAATTAGGATTGCCTGTGCTTGGGTACTAGACAACGATGTATACTTAGATAAATGCTAATACGTATATAGATAAATATTCATGACGTGGGTATAAACGAATGTTCGTACTTGTCACACAGTTTGTTCCTACCGGGATTCATACCCAGGTTCAATTGGCACAGAAAGCAGAGTCTCTTTGAACCCATCAGTCGTCATATTATGATTAAGATGAACTTCTTCTCCTGTCTTTGTTTCTCCTGCTTTTTCTTTTATTAATTTTGGCTGCTACTGGTTCTTTCAGACTCATTCTACTCTACTTTTTCCAATATTATCAGTGGAGAGTCCAGATTTTCATATATTCCACGACATCCAACTGATCTGAGGAGTCCAGAGGTTAATATAAATTACCTATATTAACCTCTCGTGATACTCAATAAACATTATTACGAATTACTTTATCAAGCCTTTCAAAGAGTCATCAGGTGCACTCAGGCTTCGTGAATTTTCAGATCAATGAGGGGCGCTCACAGAATTTTATGTACAGTTAATTGGAGGGCAGACAGTGCAATGACCGGAGTTTAGGAGCAAGAGGACAAATGGTGCATATTGATTTGTGTAGAAATATTTTTTAACTCTCCCAATTTCATCATCAGCAGTTGATGAACCATTCTTCGCAGTAAGTATCATAATCATTATCATCAGTCCGTGGAAGTCCACGGGTGGGCATGGGCCTCCTCTTTAAAAAAGAGGGATTGACGGTAACTTGACGGAATAAAAAAATTCGAAAAGACTACAATATTGGTTCAGAATCCGTCTCAAGTGTCATGGCTAGACTCGAAGACAATTTTAAAATAGTAGAAGTATAAAATGCCGTTTGGTCTAAAGCGAAAGGTTTCTCCACGTTAGCAGTAACAGTAAATATTATAAAACAGACCCTGGCAACAAAAGCCAGTATTAATAACACAGTGTAGAAGAAAGAGCAATATGAACAAAGGTGATGCAAAGAAAGAGCAATATGAGCCAAGGTGATGTTAATAAAAGGCAATATAAGCAAAGGAGATGTGAAGAAAGCGCAAAGTAAGCAAAGGTGATGTGAAGAAAGAGCAATATGAGCCAAGGTGATGTTAATAAAAGGCAATATAAGCAAAGGAGATGTGAAGAAAGAGCAATATGAGCAAAGATGATGTGAAGAAAGAGCCATATGAGCAAAGGTAATGCGAAAATTCTATAGTGATTTTCAGAAATGAAACAAGCCAAGGATCATAGTCGATAGCATGAAATTGGGAGCCGTACGTTCAGCATTAATTGATGAATATTATGTAAACTTTCAACATCAACTTGCGTGACAGGCATTTATTTGTATAATACATATAGTAGAATATTTAACATTTGTGAGGTGTGTAGGTATTGATCACATGCTCTCGATAATTCCAGATATGGACGACATTCCTTGTACTGTTTGGACTACGTCCAATACTGAGCTCTAAATGTAAGCCAGATAGATAAACAGAGAGTATGTAGGAGTAATATGTGTATATGTGTTAGTATATACACGACCTAAGGTAAGTGACGTAGTGTGAGTTAATTGCAAAGACTCTATTTCATTACTTTTTTTAATTCTGTTTGTTAGCACCACAAACAAAGATGAGAAAATTAGTCAGTTTTATAAGATACAAGAAATCCTAGTTTAAATTAATGCGTTTGAGTGGACTGAATATATTACATTATTTTATGAGTATTATTTTAACATATAACTAGAAATCGATGACAACAAAAAACAAAGGATATCTACAAAATTACTAATTTTCAGGAGAGCGTTAAATAACGCGAAAATGTAATAACTTCGTAAAAATAGGTGTAGTTGTCTTTATATACGCGAGAAAATAACACAAAAAAATGATTTTTATGAAAATAGATATCTCTAGATAAAAAATCTGAATTTAATTATGTATAAAATAAATTTCGCAAAGAAAAACAGATGTCTTTTTATTCTTTGCTGCCATCGAAATGATACGTCATAGACTACGGCCTGCCACATGCTATATATCCGATACTCCTCTTTTTCCTAATTCACATTTATAGAACATTTCACATAAATATTTATCTTCGTTAATTAACGGAATTGGCCTTTCTAAAATAAGTTCTTTATTTCTTTTTTAACTAAAATCTTGGTTTATTTAAAACTGTTAGGAGCTATTTCGTCAAATTTTAGTACTCAATAGTGTAAATTCTACTGTAATACAACTGAACTACAAAACGAAATAGCAACAATTTTAGCGCTGTCAGTTTTGTTTAGACACGTCAAAATTAAGTTCTACATACAAATTTAAACGTGACCTCGAAACATGCCGATTAAATATATGTGTACTCAAAAACGCAACATTTTTTCCACCTTTGACAAAAATGTAGGTTAATGCTGGCTGAAAAAGTTTATCCAGTATCTCGTTTTGGCGTTTGGCAAGAGAAAAAGATAGGGAGAGCCTAAATTTAGTTTGTGTTACATCAGAATTAACACTAATATCTTCTGCTTGTAACATTTTTTTATATCGCATATAAAGACAAAAAAAAACAAAAATATCGAGGTAAGACTTCCTTGGACCGTCCCCTTCAATACTTCCTGAGTGGTTCGACATTTTCCCCATGTTATATTCCTTTCGTCAGTCGGTTCTCAAGCCATATCATCACACCATATTACCGTTTCAAATATGATAGAATTATGATCTATTGATTTTTAGACCTTTGAATCAAACATCATACAGTTTTCGTAATGACTAATTTTAATATCCAGACTCAAGAAACATTAACGAAAAAAAAAATACTCCCACGCAAATCGTCACTAACAAAAAAAAATTGAATAACTAAAATAGAACAAGACAGTCGTTTTCGCGGGCGCGTTTCGTTTCTCACGAGGTCGGGGCCAGTGCTGCCAGTGTTTTGCGCGATTTATGTTTTAGTTCAATGTTGCAAGAACAAAAATTTAATAGTTTTACATTAAATTTATTTACTAATCATTTGTATACATGACGGTAAGACATCAAAAATGTTTAACAGCAACTGGAAAAGTAAAAAAAACCTCATCATGAGCATCATCATCGTCCTCAGTCCACATTCGTCCCCACTACAGGGGCACGGACCTCCCCTGATCAGGAGGGGGATTGGTAGACTTCACACACCCATGCGAGCATGTAGATTACCTCACGAAAATTTCCTTCTCCGTTGAGTGCTTTGGTGTCTACAATGTGGACCGTATATTAATTAGAAATAACTCAGTGGTACGGGACTGGGGTCGAACCCGCGATCTTTCGATTGTGAGTCGTATCTATAACCACTACACCACCGATTTACTTTCACCACCAATGCAGTGCAAAAGCCTACTCTAACTAAAATGTGTTCCTGGTATTATAAAGTCTGGTGTTGAAAGAGGAGTTGATGATGATCTATATTATAAAGTATTATATTCTTGGTATCATATGCATATATGTAACTGCCTGCTAAATTTTAAAGGAATTGGATCAGTGGTTGATGTTTTTAAGATGTAACGAAGAGACAAACGCATCTCACTTATATGTATATTAATTAGTGTGTACGAAAATGTTGATTGTAACGTACTGGAAATACATATAGTAATCAACTAGCTGTTACCCACATTTCCATTACATTACAATCTTTATATCTGCCAAACAATATTAATTTTTAGGTAGATGAAATTACAAAATCATACGAAATAAAAAAAAGTACACGAAAATATACAAGTTTGCGTTTCACGATGCGTTTCAAAATATTCAAACTTTTCACAGACAAATGGAACTTGCATGACTAATAATATCATATATAAACATATATTAATCTTAATATATTACATGTTTGTTTATATAGTAACGAAATTCCCTATTGGACACACCCATAATGAATTTTAATACGGAAATTCAGAATAATGTCGAAGACATATTGTTAAATGTCACGCTATGACCTAATTTAAGTGTAGAAAATAATTAAAAAAAATTCTACTCAGGAAATCCTATGGTCTAAGAGGCAAGTGCTATTAATTTGGGTAGTTTCTCTTGATTTGAAAGCGACTCTGATCAACGAGGTAACAGCCGGTATGTTCTTTTTGGAAAGAAAATTATGGGGAGGCATTCAGGAAATAATACAATAACCTAATACAATAGGAATACAATAAACTATATACAATAATAAACTCAAAAATAATAATAAACTAATACACTATTATAACATACTTAAAATAAAAGAAAAACAAGATGACAATGTATTTGCTAATTCCCGCAAGAGGAGTTCGCAGACTTTCTTCTTGAACGAATCACGAGTAGCACATAATCTGAATTCGATAGGAAGAGCGTTCCAAACGAGAACAGATTGAAAAGAAGGATTAATCGAATCTTCATGCGAATGTGCAGAGCCCACGCCCCTGCCAGATGTTGGAGCAAGAGAGTAGACCTTTCTCATTGGCATGCAGTTCGTTAGCAGTATTAATAAGCTTGAGATATTGGGCTGGAAGATATGGTATGATGGATCATCACCGCTAGCTCTGCAATATTCTTAAAACACGACGTCCTTAAAAAAGAAGGCTACGGCCTCTCAAATTGTATCCTCTGCCACCACAGCCGACACTACTATTGGCAGGAAGAGGTCCGATTCGGTCGACCAGAATCGAAATTACGAAGCTCATGAGGTCAACACCCCTAGACCAGCCAGCGTTTTTGTTTTAATGCGAGGGTAAAAGTTTAATTGGTTTTTATAACGTAAATTGTGACATTTAGTGAGGCACGCGCAGGCCAGGTGCACCCGGGTAATTAGTGTTGTGTTGAACCGTTGCGACGGTAATAAATGTTTAGTCGATTTTACTATTCTTCTATCGATGTTAAAAGCAATAATTAAATTTAGGGAAACATTATCGCTTGTTATTTACATAATGATAAGTGAATGTGTTTATATTTATAATTAAAGTAATATTTTGTTTTTTTTTATCACTTGAGCGAGTGGATGCAGTCTAATAGTTAAATGGAATAGTGAAACACCTCTTCGTTTATGAACTTTGAATATATTGTATATTAGACAATTAAATGTTTAAGCAGATGTTCCTACCTCGTTGTTATTGAGATTTTGCTAATGGCGACAGCAGAGAGTAAACCGTTCCCTAAGGGTTGGACAGTGGAAGTAACAATACAGGTGGTGTTTGGAGCGCTTACTCTGTGACTCCAGCATGATAATAGCGTCACTCTGTCTCTTTCCGTGGGTACCGTGAAAACTGATTCAAAAAAATCGAGGGTACATACCCTACTATTTTCCGAATAGCATTTAAGTAGGTTATATATTACAATTACATTAAAGTGTGCACGGGGCGGTCTCATCGCAAACTGCGATTTCTCCCAGACAACTTTTGCATGGACAGGATTTTATAAATGTAATGTGATTGCAGTCAGAATTCAGCAATTAAGTTTAAACCAACGACTATTGTCTTTTATTTAAACAGATTAAAATAAATAATAAGTAAAACATTTAAATAGTGCTAGAATCTTAAAATACATATACTGTACACACTTAATTGAAACCTTAAGCAGGAGCGTAAACTTCTACTGCGACCCACAAATGCCTACGAGTCAAGATATTGAAAATTAAATCTTAATTATATTTAATACGAAAATAAACGAAAATGATCAATCAATTATGATTGCAGTTATCTAAATTAAATTAGTTGTAACCTTGTAAACCTTCTAAACAAATTAATTAATTTCATTATCACTACACAGTTATGTAAGGAGAAATATTTTTCATAATCTACTCACGGTCTATATGACACAATGGAGTCTTTGAACTTTTTTCTAATGCCAGTAAGTTTTTATACATTACTCGCACGTCTATCCATGTCTCATGATAAGTTACCTCATCATTATAATCATCATCATATCAGCTCACAGACGTCCCTGCTGGGCGTATGGCCCCTGTAATGTTCGCCACACCGACCGACTATAACTCGCCTACACCTACCAACCGCCCGCGACCTTCGCCAGGTCATCGGTTCATATATATAACTAGCTGTGCCCGCGACTCCGTCTGCGTGGGCATTCGGTAAGAGGGAAATTATACATAAAATATTTTCTCCGATCTTAATAAGAATGAATGACAAATGATAGATAGATGAAAGTAACACCAAATGTTAAAGGAAGCTTGCCACAATGCAACAGTATAAACAGCATTCAAATTAGCTTCTGAAATTAGCGTGCACAAACGCACAGACAAACAGAAAAACAGAGACAAAATTTTTAAAAACGTGTATGGATGTTTTTTTTTTAAAAAATATTCATTGTACAGACACGGCTCGTTTACTATTTTTTATATGTATAGATGTGTTCCTTGTGTTCATATAAACTTGCGGTCATCGTTTTAAGAAAAACAATCAACAA
>WUAW01021896.1:195-16855 GCA_017165845.1 Thaumetopoea pityocampa
AACTTAAAAGGCATGCCTAGTATTTATAGACTAAACTAAGTAGCTGACACCTAAAGAGAGAATAAATACAATGGCCAAGCCCATTGTAGAAAAATCGCGCGAATATAGTTCCGCCATTTGGTAATGAAAAAAATTTCGAAATAAAATAACTTGTGAAATAAACTACCCTTAAATATTGATAATATTTAATGGATTTTATATTGCGAGCTGAACAAATAAATGTGTTCTTTTTCTGTAGTACGCCTTAGATTAAGCCTAGTTTTTATTTTTAATTAACTTATTATTTTCCCTCATTTTTCTACATAATTTTGAGCAGACAGGAATTCATTTTGAAGAATACTTCTTTACGGTTTCAATCAATAACATAAGGCTGAATAGAAATATCTATTGGTGCACGACCTTATTAAAGCTATTAAGAATCCAGTCTCATAGAACGAAAGTGGAGGCACTATTAATAAAGAAAACAGTTCTTATTATGAGTCATTTGCACTTTTCGCACTTTTAGCCTGTTTGTTATAAACAATATTGAACATAGGCCTCTTCCCCTAAAGCACTTTGCAAGAGTCTTGGAGATCTCAGTAGATGTTATAATTGCAGGATAAAGGTGATCTCCGTTACCGTGTTTTATCTTTCAATTAGTACTCTGAGTGTCCATGGAAAGAGATGAAATGACGATTTTATCATAACGGTTTCGCTCGCTTAACAGTGTGTAGGTTGCTTAAATTTGACTTGACATATTGCCTATGTATAGGTCCCCCTCAACGCACACCATGTCTCCGTGGCTGAAGAAGTTATTCCTGCAGTTTATGCCGAAACTGCTCATGATGCGAAGAACCAAGTACTCATTGCCAGACTACGATGATACATTTGTATCCAATGGATATACGAACGAATTGGAAATGAGGTATCATTAGATATTAATATGTATTTACAGAATTTTACGACAGAGAATTATTGAAAATTGCATATTCATCACACATTCACTGTTTGAAATAGGCTTTCAATTATCTAATGATTGAAAAATGATCGGCTGTGAGCTGTCTGCATACGCAAGTTATAAGCAACTACCTTTAGGTCGTCGATCCACATAGCCGGGGGTCAAAATTGCACTTTCGTGTTCAGAATTGACTAATGGCAATACATACAGGCAATGCATACAGTATATTAGGTCCTATCGTTTCTACAAACTATGTACTCCACCTATTATCGTAAAGTTTCAAATAAACAACATCTCACTGATTTACATCGTTCTGTAGATGGGTCGGTATATAAATTAATTAACAAAAATGTATCACAAGTTGTGAATCAAAGTGAGGTTAAGGAAGAGGATCCGGAAGAATATGAAGAAGACTAAGAGGAAGAGAGATTCATGATAACGATCTAGATAAGGAAAAGGCTAACAAATGATGATGATAAATATGGATTAGGTGAAAGAGGTGTATCTATAACAGTACACGTAGTTGCATGAATAGTACAATATTGAGATACCAGCAGTGTCTATCTAGGTATTATATACCGATTAAAAATTAACCTAAATGATAAATTTTACATGAAAAAAATATAAAATATACTATAGAGGTTAAAAATTATACCGAATTTACATTACTGTTTATAAATTGAGTCCCGGCTCCCGGAAGCTTAATTAATATTTCAGGAATGTTGTCGTTCATGGCACCTGTTTCCACTCTCGATTCTCGATGAAGTGGACGGATCGAAGGTCGAGTGTTAAATTTATATTGTGTTAAAAGATTTTTAATTAAAATCTTGTATGTCTCTCGATTCACCCATACAGGGAGGTATAATTCACTGGGTTTCGGTATTCAGGTACATATTTCAGTCACAATCAGGGTTTTGTACTAAACTGTTCGTAGGTCACGTAAAAATCTGTTAATTTCTTACTATGAAATAATGAGCTTGATTAACAATGAAATACAGAATGAGAAAATTCTTTTGTAAAATTTAACAAATCAGAAATTGTTGACAAATTCAAATGTCTTTCTTTGAAATATAATAAAGATTCTTTTCATGCAGATATGCTTATGCGAAATATAATAAATACAATTTGAATATAACGCCGTTGTCTTCAATTAAAAAAAATATGCCAACAATTATTATAGCTTTTTTTTTATATATATTATCTATGTTGTTAGAGATAGATGCGAGTTCAGCGACATGAAAATAAATTTTGATGTTTGCGAAACAGACTGATCACCATTTTCAAAGTAGCTAAAATTTCAGCTTTCGAAACTTATTTATTTAGTAATCAAAACATATATTTAAACGTTTAAGAGGAAGAGAATGTGGAAGAGGGGTCAGTTGATCTTACGGGTCACCAGATAGTAAGCAATTATGGTCACCGAAGTACATCAGCAACATCAGAGAAATTACTGATACATTGCTAGCCTATAAAGATGATATAAAGGCGTTTTTCGGGGTTGCAAGAGTTAGTAAAACCTGCAATTAATGGCAGATTGTTTCACAATTTTGATGTAATTGCCAAAAAATCTCATGCCAAACGTACGGTAGCATACCACCAAGTGATTATGTGGACGAAAATTTGATTTGGGGCGATGGTGGTAATGAAGGCGGTGAGTGAGATAACATTTAGCATCAGCCAATACTGAAAAGGATAGATAGATACATAGATTTAAAAAATACACAAATACTTGTGGGAAACTTAATATTTCTTATAAAGTTACATGTTTACTTTTCTTCAGTAGGGACAGTTTAACGGATGCATTTGGGGATGCGAAAGACAACAGCGATTATCGAAAGTCACCTGCGCTTGACGATGACATGCTATCTGCAGGAACTCATCAAAGGCCTTCAGGTACTTTATTTCTTGCAGGAGACTAAGAATTATAATAATGTAGCTAAATTTGCCAACATCGTTGACTCACAATCATGACATCAAGACCTGGATACAGATCATAATCTACCACAATTGTCCAGTTACTAGAGTTAGACCCATCTGGACTTAAAGGTTTTATTATGAAAATTATTTTTCTTCCTCGTATCATCATCATTAGCACATGAAAGTCCATAACCGGACATGAGCCTACTCCTTAAACAGGAGGATTTCATATAATCTCCAAATGTAGCAGGAGTTTTGGAGATCGCAGTAGATTTGGTTAAATAACAGGATAACGCTGTTGCTCATTATCCTGCTACATCACTTTGTAGGTTCTCACGGAAAGAATTCACGGAAAGTGATGGAGTGACGCTTCATTTACTAGGTATGATATCTATGTATACGCTACATGAACTTGCAAAATCCACGGGTAAATATGCGCCTTCCAGCGAAAAAGATTCAAACTTATTCACACTACGTACGTATGATTTATATAGGTAAATACTTTTTCGGTATTAAAGATTTTTTTTCTTATGATATATTATTATCAGAGCACTACTGTTAAAAAATTACTCTCAGCTCTATTTTGAGGTTGCCTTAGAAAGATCACTTTTAGTGATATAGCGGCCCACTGTATTTTTAATATTTTCTTATGTTTGTTTGTCTCAGTTTATTCGTGTGCTAATAAATTATTTGTCTATTAATGTTGGTGGCCTATGTTCTGATTAGCATGCTCGTATTCAGAAGTGGATAATTCAAAGAGGATTCTGGATTTGATATCATGTACATAGATATTACTTCAGCACACAAATTTTACATATTTTATAAAAAAAATAAAATATTATCAATAATTTTGGGTACATGTTATGTGTGTCTATAGCTAGCGATATATATGGTAATGTGGCTGCAGCCGCGTCCTCCTCTGTTCACTAAGCAGTGTGTCTATAGCAGAGTTCCTCAAACTGTTTATTTATTGTTTATCTTTGTGTTTATTTTCTTATGTTTTTCAGTTTTGAGTGAAGCTAGCTTATATTGAATTTGCAAATTCATTAGCCTCAAATGTGCTTTTAACAATTATTATGGACCTCTTGACCCCCAAGGGCCGACGATGACCTGCATCGTCGACCCATGGGGGTCGATATAGACTATTTTAGGTATTGATGATCTTCCTTGTTATACTAGTTTCACATGAATACAGTGATTAGGTAAAGTGTACAATATGCGTTATGTATCTTCTTAGTGACTGAATCGGAGAACATGCTACCTCGCCACATGTCTTCTGAAGTAGCAGCCGCACTGAGAAGCGTAAGGTTCATAGCGCAACACATCAAGGACGCTGATAAAGATAACGAGGTAAGTGTATTTTAATACGTTACCTGTGTTATAACATTACGTACTGTTTGTTTATAACATACCTATGTACATACTCACATGTACACACACACACACACACACACACACACACACACACACACACACTAACACACACACACACACACACTAACACACACACACACACACACACACACACACACACACACACACACACACACGCACGCACGCATGTAAGCACGCACGCACACAAGTACGCACGCATGTACGCACACCCAAATGCATATGCACATTCACAGATATACACCACATACCTAGTGAAGTCATGAAAAGTACTGTCGCTGCCTTATACCTGATATGCATATTTCGAGACGTAAAAATTAAAAAAAAAATAGTGGTACACACACGCACGCATTCACGTATACGCACACACAAATGTACATGTATCTGCACACGCATACGCACACGCATACGCATACGTACACGCAAACGCATATGCACACGCACAGACATACACCACATACTCGCAAAGTCATGAAAAGCACTGCCGCCGCCTTATATTATACCTGTTATGTTTATTTAGAGAATTAAAAATAAAAAAAAACATTGACGTATCCAATATTAAAACAATACTGCAGTCGTATGTTTACATAACATGGTAGTAAATACGTTTTCGATAGCAGGAAGTGAAAGTTGTAATGATGGGTACCTGTGCGAAGAAATACAGAGGTATCTAATCGCTTTCTGTATAGTTATGTCGTTATTTTAGCTCACTTTTTATAGCTATAGTTTGACTTGCATCTACGAGTATGCCCGGATAAGTTTTCATCTATTATAATTCTATATTCTATAATTATAATTCTGTATTCTATCTTCCAATGAAAATTCCTTTGAAATTGGTCCAGTCGTTTCGGAAATTAGTTCAAACAAGCAAACAGTACGCAGACAGGGACAAAAATTAAAAAAGAAAAAAAACGCCTGTTTAATTTTTAACGTGCAAATAGCCGTACAAGTTTAAGAAATAACTGACAGACAAGTCAATTTTATTTATTTGTAAGATAAGTTGAATTAAATACAAAAAATAAACTAAAAAAGTACAAAAAAGAAGTAATCATAGATTAACAGAATTAAAAAAAAACAATCTTAAAGAAAACCATTAATTAATGAATTATCTTTTAATGTTAACTAATATGATTTACCATCGCGGTGCTGACATTGGTACCCTTATTATTTATTATATTTCATTTAATGGTTCATATTTCAGACAACTGTGAGAATTATGTAGCTTTAAATTCTAAATATTAAAAACGATTTGAATAAAAAACCACTGAATGTTTTAATTACCACAGAACGATGGCCGCAAAACATTAATTTTTTGTGTTAATGAGGTTGGTTTTATTTATATTCATTCATGCGTCGGCCGATGGGCGGTGCGTTAGTCATAATGATTTGAGGAAACCATTTAATTACAGTAGGAGTGTGTAAATAGGAGCTTTGATAGAGAAAGTATTACTAGTTAAAACATTTTGATTCTTTTAGATTTTTGCTCTTGAAATTTATATTTCTGCTCTTAAAATTGTTTTTTTATTAAGTTGACTAAATTAACAGACAGCGTACAGCCTAAAATGGTGGATACAATTTTGCATAAAACGTAGAACGTCACATACGTATATAAATAACGTAGATAAGCATTCATAAAGAATTTTAAAATATAATGTTTGCGGTCAAATTATTACTCATACTCGTATAATAATTTATTATAATAATTAATTAATGTATAATAATTTATTTATATATCATAATTTTGATGGTTCTTTTGGTGTTCACAGTCACAGTAAATCTTTTCATGGGTGCCGGGCTAAGGGTGACTTATCTAGCAATAAATAAATACCTAGTCCGCTTCTAGAACATAGAACTAGAAAATAGAGCCAGGAATATTTACCCGTTGAGAGTGGTGGTAATAGTAAACCCCCTTTATTTGGGGGGAGTTCTATGCCGTATTGAAGTCTGATAAAATCAATGGATGTTTCGTGTGCGGCTAATTCTGATGCTCTGGGTCTAAATTTATGCGTCATTGTAGCGTCGATCCTAACCGGAGTTTGTAAGTTACATTGCTGATGGAGTTTGTAATGAATAAAGCTTTTATTACAATCAAACAGCAATCCTGCTGCTGTTTTTTTACCGTTACCCCAATCTTCTCTACAATGGACTGTTTTCTTTAGATTTTCCTCATGATAACGGAACAAAGGTACCTATTTACATAGAACTTCATTGTGGGTAGGCGCGTGTTCGGTTATCGTAAACGTTGCCAAGGAAAATACGAGGCAATAAAATGTTCTATTTTTATGAGTATGTTTGGTATGCTTGCACTAAATAAATACTCTTCGGTATATCTGTGTTATGTAATCTATAGTAGATAATAAATAAATTATTTATTATACATACAATATCATGCGAATTAATGAATATTCGTTGTTATAAATAAAAAAATAAAATTGATAAAAAACTTTTATCTGCAGGTAATGTGGCCCATACCATGTACATAGTTACATTTTCCTTATAATTAGTATATGGAGCCAACTCTCTAAGACATACGATGATTCTCGAGAACTATCATCGTGATTCTCTCGAATATTTAGGTGTTCTTAGCCGTTGAAGTCCTACTGATTGTATTTTTGACATACTCGATTCGGCGTAGGGCTTCTGCAACGTTTTTACCTACTCAGCACGTGAAACTTCGTTTGAAATCCAAAAACAAATGCAAAGTCAACAAATTTTTCTATCCCAAAAATCGCGCAGAACACTAAAGTATTGCTAACGAAAACTGTAGCTTTAAATAAATTAGTTAATATAGTTCACTCAAACTTTGCGCGGTAAACAACACAGTACTACCAACATACAAAATAATAATTAAAACAATATCTTTAACGCCCTTTTTTTACCAGACTGTAGCGAAGTCCAATAGGAGGGTTATGTGTTCGACATGTATGTATGTACATATCGCTCATCCAATAGAACAATGACCGACCGATTTTGATGAAACAATTCGCAGTATCAGTCAGAATCCTGTCTTTAAGAATGTAATAGGTTGATTTGTAATGGGTTGTTCTACTTGCTGGTTTTTGCTTGAAATTCTAACAAATAAACAAACCAACGAACAGACAAACATCGACGGATTTGGTTTCAGGAGTTCTTAATTAATGAATCTAGTAGATTTTTTAAAATTCTTTGATTTACAAAATGTGACAAACAATTCTATAATAATATAGATAAATAATAATTAGATATATTTTTCTGTAAGTTTATGTTTGAAACTTTTTTTATTCTTAATGGTTTCTAATTTGTTGTGAAAATTTCAGTCAAAATGAATCCTTGATTTGACATAACATTAAATATAATACATTCAGCTTGTATATAAAACGCATATATCTTCGCGATTTAATCGTGAAAACGAATAGAGAAGATATCTTAGATCGCTAAAACCAATTTACATATTCATTAGGTAATAAAAGCGGCATTAAATTATTCCTCGATAGTCAAAAGCAGTTAATACAATAATCTATCATACTCGCAAGACGATTTACGTGATAATATTCAAAGTCATATTTTTGTAAATACCTTTAGAGCGGAAATTTGGTATTCTTATTTCATTTCTAAGGTCTTTGAAGAGGCATCAGGTAGTGGAACGAATGATCACAGGGTTTTTTCTAGCGTAGACTCAAGTTTCTCACAAAAATCATCACTTGTATGGTTGGCGATCTACCACTGTGCGTTTCTAGCGCAATTTTTTTCCACGCACCACCATCTTGTGGAATGAGCTCCCAGCGGCAGTTTTTCCAAGCGGATACGACTTGGGGACCTTCAAAACACCAGCTTACACTTTCCTTAAAGGCCTGCAATGCACCTGCAATCCCTCTGGTGTTGCGGGTGTCTTTGGGCAACGGTAATTACAATCAGGTGACCCGCCCGCCCGTTCGCTCCCTCTTACATAAAAAAATCTACACAATTTTGGTATAGTTATACGATACGTAACTCTTAACTCTGTGAAGAGAAATAGACAGATCATCATCATCATATCAGCCCACAGACGTCCACTGCTGGACATAGGCCTCCTCTAATGATCGCCACATCTAGCGGCTATGAGCCGCTTGCATCCACCGATTTCCTGCTACCTTCACCAGGTCATCGGTCCACCTAGTCGTGGGTCTACCCGCATTACGCTTTCCGGTTCGGGGTCGCCATTCCAGCATTTTGAGACCCCAACGACCATCGGTTCTGCGAGCTATGTGCCGCGCCACTGCCACTTCAGTTTTGCAATCCTTTGAGCTACGTTGGCGACTTTAGTTCTCCAGGCGGATTATCTCATTACGTATCCTATCTCGCAGGGAAACTCCGAGCAATAGCTCTCTCCATTGCTCGCTGCGTGACCTTGAGCTTTCTTATGAGACCCATAGTCAGTGGCCATGTTTCAGATCCATTGGTCACCACTGGCAATACGCACTAATTGAATACCTTGGTCTTAAGCCATTGCGGTATTTTTAATGAGAAGATGTCACGTAGTTTCCCGAACGCTGCCCAGCCGAGTTGGATTCGGCGACTGACCTCTTTCTCGAAGTTGGATTTACCTAGCTGTATGACGTGTCCCAGGTACACATATTCCGACACAACTTCGAGAATAGTGCCCTCTAGGACTATTGGGTGGAGCGGAACGAGGGCATTGACCATAAATTTCGTCTTAACCATATTCATTCTTAAGCCCACCTGTTGAGAAACTCTATTGAGGTCTAATAGATAGACATTATTATTATATTTGAGACATAACCCGCGCATAATAAATTTGTGTGTGATTAAAATTATGATTAATTGTTTTCAATTAACGGATTTGTTGTGTGGCAACGGCATAATAATGTTACTCCATCCCTTCCTGTGGATGCTGTGAGCTGTGAGATAGCTGCTTATCTGAGCGATGTAGCTGAATAATGAGCAGCAGCTTTGTCCTGTTACTCGTGTCCTGTTAAAATCTACTGTGATCTCCAAGAGACCTGCCTAGTTTGGAGATTGGCAAATGTCTTATTGAGAAAGCTAAAGTTGAATAGTGGACGTCCGCTGACGCTGACCGATGATGATGTTGAATGGATTTGTTACGAAGATTTCATTCACAAATGCACCAAAAAGTTTATCTATCGACAGATCAGATCACTAAAAGAAAACAATTCGTGTATTCAGTAAATTATTTACACCAACTATATTAAGTGCCTGTAAATTACAAGCGCAAGAAATAGATACGTTACTACTGGTAATTAATTTCCTCCGCCGCAAAATACACTTACGAAGCTAATATCCAGAGTCCCCAACCCCAAAGGGAGTGAACGTGAACGAATGGTCCCCAAGGAACGGGAACGTGATGAACGAATGAATGTTTTATTGCTATCTCCAGGTAAGCCGTGTGGCATGTTATTAGGGTGCGTTCTGATGTCACTGCCATATTTTGATTTATTTATTAAGTGAATAATAATTTATGGAACGGTTGCCGTACATATAATTTGTGGGTATATTATTATTACGGAAAAGTTTAACTAATACATGAATTAATTCACATTGTTCACGGTAACAAACATAATGATTTGAGATTGGTTTATTTTAGATATTAACGTTAATAAGATAGTGTATAAGTTACATACTACCAATTTAAATGAACCATACTACCAATTTGTGTCAAAATTTTCAAACCGTAACATATGTACATTTTGTAACATTACAAACGCAACGGCCACACATCAGAGCGTACCCTAAGCACTGATTCAAACTTTTTACTATAGTTCGCCGCAACACTAATTTTCGTCCCGTCTAATACTAAACAAAAAGGCCAAGATAATTCACCGCATCTTATTCGACCGCCGTCAACCGCAAGTCTGTGGGCATGCGCCGTTCGCGGACTGAAGTGCGGTTCATCGTAATTTCTCACTTGCTTTAATGAAAATGTATGGTACTTACTTATAAAGTAAGACCGTGTGATTGTGTGAACTTTGAGGATATTAAGTGTGACAAAGAGCTGTGTGGATAGCTCTTTGTCGCTGTTTCTATTTTAAAATTGAGAAGGAAGTTTACTGTTTGTGATTGAAAAAATATTACATTACTGATCTGCATCGTTTTATTCTTGAAAAGCTGGAAGTTATTTTCGAAGTAATTTTTGACGTATTGAATCCGAGTCTGAGACCGCAAATATCTCAAAATCTTGACATAACGGGTCAATTCTGAGCTCGGATTCATATTCGATGCCGAAAACCACTTTGGTAATGATTTCCAGCTTTCCAAGAACAACCAAAATATTTTTTTTTTTGCAGATTTGTGTTATGGGTATTCTAGGTATTCGTAATTTTTTTTATTCATCATCAGTAGCTTTTAGAAGTCCACTGGTGGACACGGGCCTCCCCCTAAAAAAAGAGGAATTTGCCGTTATCTCCATGCTCGGCAGGGTCTTGAAGATTGCAGGAGATTTTAATTGTACAACAAGATAACTCTACTGCCCATTGTTCTGGTACATCCTTTAGCTGATTCTCACACCTTCCCCAATAAGAAATGTAGTGACGGTATTATTATATTATTTATTATTATTTTATTTTGTCTTTTTTATATTATTATTATTTTTTAATATTATTATTATGACGCTATTATCATTAAAATTTTTAGCAATCTTTAAAGATAACTAATTCCATATTTTCCTATTTTATTCTTTGTTAATTACCTAATCATAGAACATGCAGAATTTTTTTAAATTACCACTAATAACTTTAATTACATTACCAACAGATTAGTCCCCGTAGAGCTAAATCACTCGATCGAAACCCGGGAACATCTTGCACACTCGACGCGATTTTTGTAAATTATTTTCCTCATTACGGCTTGTGGGAATGGGGCGATCCACACGATGGTCCCAGAAGACTAAACATTATAATTAATTTGTTCTTTGTAGAATCAGAAGGACTATGTATATTTTGTTCATCATCATCAATTAGGCTATGGGCCTCTTAAAAATTTTCAAGGTCCCCCGAGAGCTATGAAAAATAAAGAACTATGCTCGGAGCTTTCCTGAGAGACAAAATCCGTAACGAGAAACTCCGCAGGACAACCAGATCAGATTGAATATCACGATCACAATGGAGAAAGCAAATTTAATCCACTTTAAAGGCTCTTTACTATGAGGTCATTAGGCTTGTGAGCACAGTACCTCATTGTAACTACGACCACTCTATCAAGGGCGTCACGATAAAGATGATCTCTCTCTCTCTCTCTTCCTACAGAAAGTGATAGTATAACTAGTAATTACATATTTTACTTTTTCTTACTCAAGTAATATTTGTTTAAGATAATTTAATATTTTTATCTGATAGAGTTATTGTCATAAACCATATCCCGTTGCAGCTTTAAAAGCATAATTCTAACTTAAACACTGCATAATTAACATTGCTTGCAACATTGTTTCGTTCTGTTACAGCAGATTTCTACCAATAGTAATAATCCTCGAACTTAATTATTGTTTCCAATAAATTAACATTTCGACACAAAAGCTTATTCTGAAAGTGACACATTTGCACAATTAGAATCGAAAATGAGCGAACCCGAAATTGGATGTGAACCTAATGACTACTCATTACTGTGTTTCCAGCTGGTTCCGAGGAATCAGCACATTTAAATCGTTATCGACTCAGTGCTCCCCAAGGAGCCACTGATCTTAGATAGCCTTTTCTCCCAAGGGGCTGACGGAATCCTGCGATTCTCGAGGTGAATTTCAAACGATTTAATGCTGGAAAGTTAGACTTATAAGAGATGCATTCCGGGTTTTACAACGCTATCTGGATATTTTATGGGCTAGATTGAGAAGATTTTTATTAGCTACATTTTGACGAAATCGATATAATTCCAACTAAATTACACGGAAGTGTTACGAATAAATAAATGATCACAGTTACGTTTTTTGTGTGAGATTCGTGGTTAGGAATCAAATACAAAGATTGATTGGTTTAGTTCAGAGGGGAGACATTTTTTTCTCATAGACCACTTTCAAAATTTAGCTGGTTCCGGTGGACCCTCTATAGCTACATTTCTACCATATTTCCAAAACTCGACGAAAAATGTGAAGATTAGATCTAACTATGGAAATTTGCGTACACCGACGTAGACCCCCATCGAGTCTCCCGTGGACCCCTGGCTGTCGACCTGGACTACTTTGGGAACTAAGGGTTTAGTTGATAGTAAACCTTGTTTTCTGGGCGCGGTTTTTATCCGTATTAGTATATACATATATTCATCATCATTATCAGCTAGCGAAAGTTATTTGGACATATCCATAACGATCCTATCCATTACCTTGGTACATCCCTTAGCTGGTTTTCACAGCACCTACGGGAAAAAATAGTGTGACGCTGTTATTATGTCAGCGCCATTTAGCGATACATATATTAATGCTATATCCGTATCATGGATATTTATCTATATAAGTAATAACTTAACATGTTCTTAAAGAAATTTTAATAAAGCTGATGATATTAAAAATATGGACATACATACATATATTCGTACACTCAAGCCGGTATCGATAAGGGTACGCAGAGATCTCACTTCGCCACATAACAGAATCCTGGCACCACTCTCGACTCATCCACATTTATAGATTTTTTCATATACTTTTGTCGATTAAGGGTACTGCCAACTTGACCATTTTGAAATAAGTTGTTGGTAGGTTTTTCCTTGGTGCCCTCGTCCGCCACTTCCACTCACATTTGCCCGGTATATTCGTTTCGTCATTCCAATCTCACTCATCCTTAAATGTATAATCGAATCGATGTTGCGACATGATATTTTTTTTTAATTTATTCGGCCTCAGGGTGCTATTTATATCATCGTTTCAAAAATGAACTGAGGTTATCTCTGAGACGTAAAAACGTGTCCGGAATAACAATGGACCGTTCGCCGATCGACAGCCAGCTGGAGTCGGGGTTGGGGACTTAACTAATTTACTTAACGGAACGTGATGCAGTTTTTGAAAATACTAAGAAAATGACAAATTTAGGGTTTATTGTTGATTGATTCGGTAGTGGCAAAAGTGGCAAATGACCTTGCTTGGTATGCCAATTGCACCAATTAGTCTCGGGTTCGAATACTGGTAGGGGCAAACTTTGTGTGTTCCAGCTGGAGTCGGGTTTAGGGACTTAATTAATTTGCTTGTCGGAACGTGATGCGGAACTGACAAAATTAGGGTTTATTATTTATTGACCATTGATTGATTCAGTGATAGTGACCCTGCTCAGTGGTTCGAATCCTGATAGGGAAACACTTAGTATGATCCTTTTGAAGTCGGGGTTAGGGACGTAACACATTTAGCACCTGTCACTCGGATCCGAGTGTTGAAGCGTCGTACATTTTTACAGCTTCAGCGTCTCTAGTGAAAACACGTCGTTTAAAAAGGCACTCAATGTGTTACTTGTAATTAATTTACTTACGGAACGTGATGCATGCAGGCTTTGAAAATACCAAGAAACGGACGAAATTAGGATTTATTGTTGATATAGTATTATTTAATGACGACAGATTGATTCAGTGTCAGTTACCTTGCTTGGTGTGCCAATTGTACCAATGGGTCCCGGGTTCGAATGCTGGTAGGGACCAACTTTGTGTGATCAGCACAAGTATTTATAGCGTGTTATGGATGTTTATTTATATATGTATTATCATTTTAATTGTATAATTAAGTATATCGCTATCTATTACCCAAGGTACTGAATCCTAATTTGTGACTAGAACAATGTGTGTGAAAAAAAGTGTCCACGATATTATTATACGACAGTCCTCCGACCAGTGGGGGCCCTACGTAGGGCCCCCCATTGGTCCTTTAATGTCGATCCCGGAAAGGATAGTGATATGGGTGGCATACACCATCGTAATTGTCTCACTGTGTTGGGAGAACGAGCTTAAAGTCCCCCTTTGGGGAGTTTCTCGAAAGAGCACGGCACAGAGGGGCAGCGGTGATGTAAAAATGTGATTCCAGAGTTCCTCACATGTATCGATATAGCCAATCGCTTTTTGTCATTTTAGTTAGTAGGAGTCTGACATGCGTGTTAGCTTGGGAAATGTATTTCTATGCAGGATCTCAGCGACAAAAAAGATCTAACAAAACAAAAAGTGCTACGGACCAATTTCTGTCTAACACAGTGTGTTTTTCTTGTGTAAATCCTTATTTGAATATATTTATTCGTGAGACAAAAATATTTTCTTTCTTTTTTCTAAACAATGGTTAAACCGTTGCTTAGAAAAATAATAGAATAGTCTTTTTAATTATTATTTACTATTTCTGACATTGGTGCCGATTCTGTTGTAACTTAAATAAATTTGGTCCTTCCTTATCTTTTTCTAATGCCAAACGCCAAAACGAGATAGCTGCAATTTAGGTGCTGTCAGTTTCGTTTAGGAACGTCAAAATTAAAAGATTTAGGCGCGATTTCGGAACACACAGACTAAAGCTACGCAAAAACGCAATATTTATTTTAACTGTTTGAAAGAAACCTAGATCGGTATTCGCTATAAATGTTTGCTATCTCGTTTTGGCATTTGACATTAGAAAAAGATAGAAATGGACCAAATTTAATATTCTTCTGTACAACAGAATCGGCACCAATAGCTTTATGCAGATCAAGTTTTGTGTATGTGATAATAAAACCCTTTTCCGAGATGTATGTTTACTTATAAATGAATATATAACCTGCCAAATATATCTCTATAAAACAATCAGTTGAGAAAAATGATAAAATAGTATAGATTTATTTATTACTCAATGGCTAAAAATGTCATTTAGTGGTGTTAGTAAAATAGTTTCATAGAGAAATTTATTTTGAATCAACACAGAACAGTTAGGAATCAATCTTTAGGAGCACTGAAATTAAATAAAATTTCTAATGAAATAATGATTTGTGTAATGAAGCATTCATGTGTTAGTAAATATTAACATTAAGTCGCAGGACTTACCGCTATTCATTAACCTGGTGAGGTTTCCATGGAAAAAATTGAGTGACGGTATTTCGCTGTTGTAACACTTTCAATATATATATGCAGCCTGATTTATTCAAAATCAAGTCTTATATTAAACCATAAATAATTTTTATCTATCACGCCTATTGGTCTTCAGAGCTGACAGGCTGATCCATCACCGTATATATTCTTTAACGCCGATGAGCCTTCGACGTAAAAATTTTATTTTCGCTTTGTTTGCCATCAGAATGTTATATTAATGGTGGTTGCCCTTATCTCAATGGAACGAACAGATCCAGAATGCGAAATAAGATGAATTGTAGTCGGTATGATAAAAGAGATATTTCGGTATAGGTTATTGAATGACAAATAGATAGATATTGTAAAAGAAAGTTTTTTTTTGTAATTTTTACTTTCTAATATTTATTTTTCATTGAAATTGTTAGTCGTACGTCAGAGGCATTAAAACTCTTTATTAATTATTCAATGTCACTGGTTCCGATCCGATTCGAAGGACCAATAAAAATAACGTGTTCGTGAGTTAGTGCTCTTTGTGGATTTACACCAATAACAAAGCCAATAAGAGATTTCATTGAACTTTTCATAGTACACATATTGTCACTGGCCTGGCAACCACATGGTTTAAAACTTAAAAGAAACCTACGCATTTAAATTAACAAATAGGGCATTTACAGGAAAATGATTTCTTGGACTAGTCTAGACTGATGAATTTTGAAAGCCAGTTTCACTAGCTAAATTTACCTACTTGGAAATAAGCCGCAGCTAATGGACCGATTTTACCTATTTTTTTAATTTATTTTTTATGATTTGGATGTAGAAATCTGGTGCGTAGCTCACCTAATGGTAACCGGTAGTTATTATACCGTTTCGGTAGATGCTTCGCTCTTGAAGACTGGATTGTTATACCTCCTGTATTTGAAATTGTGAAACGTTACCATCAGTACGGTCTCTTGCTACTCGACATTTTACTGATTGATATCACCATCATCATCATCAGCTCGTGATAGTCCACTGCTGAACATGTATTCCCTCCTCAATAAGGAGGTATTTGCCACAATCACAGTATATTTTGATCGAATAACAAGATAACACGGCTGCTCATTTTATTCTGGTTTATCCCTTAGCTGGTTATCACAGCATCCCTGGGAGGAGATGAAGTGATGCTATAATTATGCCGGCGACACACAGTGTACTGATTGATATGTAACTAATTGTCAGCACAAGCGGTTTCCTCACTGGCCTAACGAGACCTCCGTGCATTATTGGTGGTGGTGGTTGGTATTTGTACACAATTAAATTTGGTCCCTCTCTATCTTTTTCTAATGTCAAATGCCAAAACGAGATAGCGAACATTTATAGCGAGTACCGACCAACGTTTCTGTCAAACAGTTCGAATAAATGTTGCGTTTTTGCGTATCTTTAGTCCGTGTGTTC
>WUAW01021915.1:706-11279 GCA_017165845.1 Thaumetopoea pityocampa
CCCAAATTCCATACTCCTTGCTCAATACACCTTTCCTACTCCAACCTCTTTCCTTTCCTTCCTTTTCGTGGGAACGCAATAAGGTTTTTAATGCTATTGTACCTTAAAATGGCGGCGTCGTGGTTCGCCACCCGACACGTCTCGTTTCCTAATCTTCTGAGATTAGAAAATTGTAAAGAACTTTCTCGATAATACATAGTACGGTTGAGGTAACTTAAGTCATAAATACTATACATATAGTATTTTTGTACTTACCTCTTCGACTACAATAGGGGATGTATAGAATGATATGTATTTGTATAGGTCTGTGTTTATAAATATTTGCAATACATACTAATTCTTCCGGTTTCGGCTGCCAACAAAAACGTACAACAGGAAAGGTTTTGGGGGACGAGTAAGACAGCACACTAAAAGCGCGGGGCGGACTGCAGCTTCCGCCGGATGTGGGCTCAACCCCTCGCCCCGCGGCCGGATGTTGCCGAGCGCTACTGACGAACGAGCTGGCGGTAGGGTTCGCAAAAATAGTCTAATTTAATTAAATAAGTAATCATAAAATGATTTCTAAAACCTTAAAGGTTTTAGAAATCATTTTTTTTATATCTTTTACAATTTTCCGTTCGTGTTCCATAAATCCTAACTAATATTACAAATGCGAATGTGAGTTTGTTTGTTACGCTTTCAGGGCTTAACTATTTAACCGATTTTCATAACATTTTGTGCACCGATTGTCATTGGTATACATAACACAGGGTATTTTTATGCCAAAAATTCTGTTTCCGAAGTATTGAAAAAATAAGATACAAATTCATCAAATAACTGTATTTTCAGCGGTCTTTGACTTGTATTTAAGGACATCAACGCTAGCGGTGCCGCAAGTAAAAGCTAGTTTAAAAAAAATTTGACAGATTAAATTCTATGACAACGATGCCGCTGTCACAATATATTGCTAGGGCTTCACAGCATTTATTTGGCGATAATAGAAGGTGCCTGTTGAATCGTTATATAAAGTTGATTCTCGCTTATTTATGTTTTCATTATTTGTCGTTTCATCAGCACTATATATAGATAGATTCTCAATGGTAACTGCCAGTGCTAATACATTCCCTGCCTGTCACTCGGATCCGAGTGGGGCAATGCCATTGCAAAAATACCACCCGCTTATGTCCGAGCGACTAAATTTAACAAAAAATTATTTTGGTTCTCGAGATTTCATCATTATCAACATCATCATCATTTCAGCCCGTAGCTGTCCACTGCTGAACATAGGCCTCCCCAATCTAATTCCAGCGCGACCGGTCCATAGCCACCTGCATCCAGCGAGACCCAGCGATACTCACTAACTAGGTCGTCGGTCCATCTCGTAGGTGGCCGTCCCACACTGTGCTTTGAATCTCGAGATTTGAAATTACTCAAATAAATTTAAAATACGTTATAAATGGTCTAATTTTATTTAGAAGAGGATTAATCAGTTGCTTTTTGAATTTTGTAAATATCATTTTTAGTTTGGTTTTTATGAATTTTTTTCCAAACCCTGGTGAATTCGTCAAATTCGTCCGGTTATATTCGCACAGGCTAACACTACGTTAAATGCGGGGAAATGTGAACAATTTTTTTTTGTCACCAGTATAAAACGCCGCAAACCCGTGTTGTTGTCGGCCGAATATTTTAATCAAACAGCGCCACCCAACATCATGATCAAGTGAGTATTTAAAGTAAGCAATAATAAATTGGACCCCTTTCGTTTTAGTATACCATCGTACATACCATCTGTAAGATTTTGTAAGGTTGTAAGGCTTACCTATCGATAATATATCACGAGCTGTCGGACTTTTCCCAAATGTTATAGTTTTTGGGTAACTCATATTAAATATTAATCCACCAATTAATCAGCTTTACCTTATTACCTTACCCTATATGGGATAATTATTCAAAAATTCTTTCTTAATACTCATACACGCTACTAGTTTTAGTCCGCAGCTCTGCCCGCGTGATTATCGATTTTCGCATTAAATAGAATATCCAAAATAATTATAGATTTACAAAAAGGTCAGAGAACCAGTTTTATTTGAGCTCTCGTACCATAATTGCAGCTACCGAAAGGGAGGTCAAGCCGTATCTTTAGTTCTACTCAACCAAATTTGCTGAAACTTGCTACAGTGTATTTAATTGGAATATTTTTAAGACAGCATTAATGTGAACAAAATGTACCTGGGGTTTTGTGTGAAGCTCGAACAAACAAACAAAGAGACACGAAGAAAAAAAATATGGTTTCGGTTTCAGACAGCCAAGTTGACATTCGACAATCGTTATCGCTAATAGAAAGGAAAAAAATGTATTGGAATACTTCTATTCGATATGTCACGTGTCACTTGGCGATTAGAAGTGTCATTTCAATACATTTTTTACCTATCGATTGTCGAATGTCAACTTGGCTAGGGGGCAGATATCTTTTAAATTAGTCGATCTGAGTTAGATTTCTTGAATTATGTTTAATCTGCATACGATTTTTTTTTATCTTTTTTTGTAGGCTTTTGTTTATTATTAAAGATGCCAGCCGCATTGTTCCTATAAATCATATTTAAATAATCCTATCGATTTATACCTTACCAAATAAACTTGTATACGTGTACTTGGACGGCATCATCACTACATTGTCTGCATACGATGTTTTACAATTATATAAAGCATTCCTATGAAACATTTCACACTTCTAGATCCAGCAGTTTAGGCTGTCCGTTCTCTATTCGTCGACGATAAAATTTAATTAAATATACAAAATAAGAATTGGGGCATTTTATGTTTAATATTGTGGGATTTGCTTGTTTCAAAAAGGCCAAGTTCGTAGCACCCTTAATCGACGGAAGAGTATGAAACGTCGTTCGGATATGGATGAGGCGAGAGAGGTGTGTCAGGATCGTAGTGGTATTGCAAACTGTGGTATCTGCCTACTCTTATGGGATACCGACGTGTGAGTGTATGTATGTATATTGTAGGATTGTGTCGCGTCTCTTCCCGTGGATGATGTAAGAACCTGCTAAAGGATGTGTTAGGATAATGGGCGGCGTTATCTTGTTATTAAATTAAAATCTGCTGAAATCTCCAAGACACGTGCCAAGATTATGACAAAACCCTCTTTTTCAAGGCTCATGTTCAGCAGTGAACTCCCACGATCTGACAATGATGATGATGATTATGTGATCCTATCTCTCTTCAGAATAAGTATACCCAACCTCATGACCACACTCCGGTAACGATAGAATAGTCAGTAGTCAGGTAAAATAGTCAATGGTCAAATATGATAAAATAGTCAATGGTCAGATAAAATAGTTAGTGATCAGATAAAATGTTCAGTGGTCAGATAAAATAGTCAGTGGTCAGATAAAATAGTCAGTGGTCAGATAAAATAATCAGTGGTCAGGTAAAATAATATGTCTAAAAGATAAAACATTCAGTTGGTTCACGCGACTTTACCTGTGTGTAGTTCTTGATTTGTATACAAATATTATCTCTACGCCATCTGTTGGACCCTAGCATAATAACTATCTGCAACTTCAACTAACAGATAGACATCGAATATGGCCTTATTTGGAGAAGTCGTTAAGATGTTACACGTTGTAATAAAATATTCTGAATATTTTTTATTTTATTTAATTGTGTTTATTAATTTACTAATACGAGCAGTGAATCCATTCATTCATCCATCAATCCATTCCCAGTTCATTCCCATTATCCTCACTACAAGGGTACAGACCTCCCCTGATCAGGAGGGGGGATTAGGCCGTAATCCACCACGCTGGCCTAGTGCGGTTTGATAGACTTCAAACACCCATGCAGGCAAGCAAGTTTACTCACTAAATTTTCCTTATCCGTTCAGAAGATAGGTGTCTCCAATGTAAATCTTACATGAATTAGAAATCTCAGTGGTACGGCGCCGGGATCGAACCGGAGTCCTTACGATCGTAAGTCATGTCTATAACCACTACACCACCAATGCACTTATCATCACTTACATACCCATATGAGTATGTAAGTGATGATAAGTGCATTGGTGGTGTAGTGGTTATAGTGGTGAGCGAAGTTTTTCTCTTCTTGTTAGTCGTTCGTATAATTATATAATTATACGAACGACTAACAAGAAGAGAAAAACTTCGCTCACCCGCTTCAAGCTAAGAAAAACTTTTGAGCACAAGTCGTGTCTGGAACCACTACTCCACTATGCACGGATAGCGCAGCGGTTTAAGTGGTCGCTTCTCCACTGCGCTGTCGAGTGTTGTGGGTTCGAACCCCACACGGGACAATAATTTTGTGTAAACCACAAATTGTTGTTCTGAGTCTGAGTGTTCTGTGTTTCCGTCATTTGAATGTGTGTGTGTGTGTGTCCCCGCGATACAGGAACTAAACCTAATGCTGGAGTTGTCTTTATGAAAAGAAAAAAAAATAAATATACCAGGATAATGGGTAGCAGCTTTATCCTGTTATTCAGTCAAAATCTACAGCGATCTTCAAGACGCCTGGCGAGTGTGGAGATTGTGGCGAATCCCTCCTTTTTAAGGAGGAGCCTTATCCAGAAGTGGACTACCACGAGCTGATGGTGATATATAATAATGATGAATCATACGGTACTTAATGTGAATCGTATAATTCAATATACCGTAACCGTTCCGGAAATGGTTCGGAGACGGCGCGTGCCGTTGCCGGCATGCTGACACCGCAAATGCGGAAAAAAAATATTATTTAATCACTTCGGTTTCCTGTTTTCTGCGTTTTCAATTATTGAATGTCAAAAGGTAAATAAATCTTTGAGATTTGTGGTAGTTAGGTATATGAGGGTTCGATGAACAGAAGGCCGTCTTTCGCGCCAATCATCAGCGAGGTTCCTTCGACCGCATTTAAATTTATTATTATCTATTATTACTATTATAAAATTGTTAAATGTCAAATTTTTAAAAATTAAAAATATTTAATAACAAACAATTCAGATCGACTAACTAAGGGCTTCTGAAGCCAAATCCATCGATGTTTGTTTGTTTGTTTGTTGGGGCTTCACGCAAAAACCAGCCGATAGATTTTGGTTAAACTGTTACAGTCTTAAAAGTATTATTCCGACTTAAATAATGCGACATGTTTCGTATAAATCGGTACAGTAGAAATTTAAAAATAATTATATCGTCTTATTTGTTGTTTATTCAATATTTATTATTTTATTTTTGTAAAAAACCTTAAGAATGTACTCGACATTCGCCTAGAATTCGAATACGTTTTGTTTCTTCTTGGCTGTTAGCTCTTCTCTCGCATTCCGACCTCCCATTGGTGCATTCACAAGAACAATCAAAAATTGAATTCAGCTATTGGTCTATGAGATATTAGTGTCTCAAGGTATCTGCATTACTTAAGTTAGATATAAGGTGCGAAGAAATGTATTGTTCGAAATTTAAAAATTAATAAATAATGATTATGAAACATCAAATGAATTTTGGCTGCAATTCCAGTGAATCATCACTTGAAGTTTTGTTTTAACGTTCTATTAGTTTACTGTGTTGTTTAATATATAAATTTGGTGTTGTTTTGTGTATTAATCGTCAATTATCGTGAACAGTATTGAAACATTGGACTAAAACTCTGAAAAACATAGTAAAGTGATTGTATTTTTTCAAGGCAATAGACCTGCGAAAATTTTGCATAGTTAAAGTGGTATCCTTCGAATTGACTTCAAAGCTCCCAAGAAGCAATAAAATGTAACACACCGATAGTTTATTGTTAACTTGAAGAATATTATATAACTTCATAAATATATACACTCGACACTGGCAAAAATGGCATGAATCCGCAGCCGATTGCCACTATGAAAAATAGAAGAAGAAGAAACATCTAATATCGGTAATTGGTAATTGTAAGTTCCCTAAAAAATATAAAGCGATCTGATACATCATCGTCGTAATTATTAGCATTATCGGCTCGTCTATCGTCTTCTATTGAGGGGTTAGGCTATAGCATAGCTCACAACGCTAATCTAATGTGGGTTGAAAGACTTCACATGCGGCGAGAAAATTAGGCATGTAGCTTTCCTGATGATTTTTTACTTCATCCTTTGAAATGCGAATGATTCGAAATTCAAGACCTGGCATGAACGGTCAATTCACTAGGCTATTATTGCTTTTTAATATTTATTTATTAACTAGCTTTTGCAGGCGGCTCCGTACGCGTGAATGTTGGTTTTCAGCTATATGGGAAATCCCGACACAATCATAGATTAATACAAAAAACCTTGGAACCACTTTTACTTGACCTGTCGTAGCTTAGCGGCGGCTACTAAAATAGGGATCAAGCTGGATCTTCAATTCTACTGGACCTATTTTGATGAAACATGTCCTATTATTTAAGTCGGAATAGTATCTTTAAGATTGTAAAAGTTTAGCCAAAATCTACCTGCTGGTTTTTGCGTGAAGCTCGAACAAACAAACAAACAAACATCGCCGGATTTGGTATTAGAAGCCCTTAATTAGTCGATCTAAGTAGTTTGCGTTTAAATATCTTTGATTTTTGAAATTTTGACATGTAACAATTTTATGATAGTATAATAGATAGAAGAATTTTTTTTAATAATAATTATAATATTATTTATAGGTTCAAGCGACCGTGTCTCAATTTGTATGAGTGTCATGACACGTGCCCAAACATGGGGGCGCGGACGCGTCCAACACTCGACCGGGACATTGTACTTAAGTTATAATCGTTCCATGATTTATTACGACTTTCGTTGCGGTCTTAATCAACAATTATGTTATGATATATTTTGATTGGCCTTTCTATATTAGTTTGATAAGTTTAAAGGTGGTCGAAGAGGTCTCAGTGAAGATTTACGCGTACAACGTCCTTCTGTCCGACCCTCATATGCCTAGAACAAAGCTAGCTTTGTGGTAACAATGTCCAAAGATTTATATACCACTAGCTTTTGTCCACGGCTCCGCCTGTGTGAGTGTCGGTTTTTTTTGCTACATGGGAAATCCCGAAATAACCATAGATCATAGATTTATATAAAAAGCCTTAGAACAATTTTTACCTGAGCTTTCATACTTTAATGGCGGCTATTAAAATAGAAATCAAGCTGTATAGCTCGAACAAACGAATAAACATCGACAATTTTAGTTTCAGAAGCCCTTAATTTAGTCGATCTGAGTAGTATTTTTAAATATTTTTGATTTATGAAATTTCACATTTAACATTTTTGCTATAGTATAGATAGATTTCACGCCAATTGTACGAAATATATTTTTGTTTGAATTAAACCCGATATTGTCTGACTAATCCCTTTCCCTTTAAAATTCTCCCTCAATTTGGCACATTTGATTTGATTGTATTTGATACATTAGTAAATGTGTCAGTGATCACAACTAGCGTTGTTGCGAATATCAGCATCAGCATTATTAGCAGTTGCGGAATTTCAGCAATATTTTTAATGACAGCTTCGGCGTTATCACCCGCAATTATCAATACTGAAGTTCAATATTGCTATTCATGTAACGATATGAATTTTGGGGGTGGAGCATATGACTTGTACCGCGCTCTCGCGAATCCAATGAACAATTATTTAGTTCTGCAGGTTTTATCTATAAGCCAAGCCGCAATCGTCTCGCTGCTGAATAAATTATAGTTATAAAATCCTAAAAAAACACGCTTTTATAGTTAATCGAACTAAAAAATAAAAAACAATTCTTAATATTAGAATAAAATGATTAACAAGAAAACTAATGTCATTGTGGTAAATATCAAATGCTATAATTTCTTATTAGTTCTGTTTCGAAATGCATAGTTAGCGTAAAAATATAGTTCAAAGTAGTTTTTTAGTTTTCTAAACTATTATATAATTTATTTTTCATCTTTTAGTTTGATCTATAAAGAATAAAATTATTAAATTATTTATTATTAAACATTTTTTTTATTATAAAACAAAATTATTAAATTATTGTATTGTCATCTGTCCTTGACAAGTGTGCAAAATTTCGAATTAATCTGACCTTTTAAAGTGGATAAACTCGAGTTCAAAGATTCCGTTACATAGATACAGGTGAAGCTAATAAAAGCGTATTAAAAAGCAAAACAACTTTTATTTTTAAAATACAATTTGCTACTCCTGAACTTTCGATATTAAAAAATTAATAATAAATTAAGAAACTGGAGATAAAAAGTCTGATTATTAACTAAATAAGTAATTCTATAACATAAAAAGGTATTTTACTTTTTATTCGTTACTGACTTAGCATTTTATTTATTTTTCTTATAGTGTCTGCAATTTATCCAAATTTTAGCATTAATATCAGCTGATGTCACAAAAACTAGCATCAGCATCGAAGGATTGCATCATTCTGGATTTCATCCAACAGACAGACTCCGAGCATTGCCCTCTCCATAGCTCGCTGAGCAACTTTGAATTTGTGGAATAGTCGCACCGTCAAATTTCACGAAGGTGCCGAAACCCTATGTCATGACGAGTAGGAGGCACTGCCCAAAGACTTTTATCTTTATGCTTTGCGGTATGGACAATGAGAAGATCCCGGAAAGCTGACCAGCTTAATTTTACCGATATAGCCACTCGAATAAGCAGGTTGAAGTGGCAGTTGGCTTGTTGCATTTGTCGCAGGACCGACAATCGTTGGAGTATGCGAGTTCTGCAGTGGAGACTGCGTTTGGGCAAACGTAGTGTGAGATGCCCCCCGGCTAGATGAAGCGATCTACGGAAAATGGCTGGCAGCTACTGAATGCGTGCAGCCGAAGATCGGGCTAAGTGGCGCGTTTTGGGAGAAGCCTACGTCCAGCAGAGGAATGCCGCGGGTTGATAATGATGACGATGATGGATACCACTAGATTAACACTCTTTGCCTTCGTCAGAGGTCTTTCTTTCTTTCTTTTTTGTTTCTATGTCTTCTTCAGAGGTCGGGCTACAGAAGGATGCGTGAAGTTAGTGGGTATCATCATCATCATCATCATTTCAGCCCGTAGTTGTCCACTGCTAGTGGGTATAGTGGGTGCAAACCACACATAACCGTTGTACTACGCTCTCGACACAGCAGTATGTGTTAGGCAATTTCTGCACAATAAAAGGTCTCACTGCCTCTTTTTTCCTCTTCGATATTTTTGCGAAAATCCGTAAATAAGTACATATACACAATCACGCTTTTTACCCTGGCTTTCACCGGCGGGAAATCGAAACCTGGTCTCCCGCATGACAGTCGGGGATACTGGCCATATTATCGAAGCATTGGGGTAGGCAGAGACTATTTCTTTGCAATTGTAACAAGCGAAATGGCTATCCGTAGCCCACTTTTCGCCCCTGTGAGAAATGAGACATGTCGGGTGGCAAACCATATTTTTATAAGTTTCAAAAGTATTAAAGTTCCCCATTGCATTCCCAGGAAAAGCAAGGGTAAAACAGTTGCGCCCAAACAGAGCCCCGCATGCTTAGGTAAGGCTAGCCATCAACTTGGGTCTAACCATTCACCCATCACCGTGGCAGCCACTGGCTTAGTGGAGAGTAAAGGAAAAAGGATAAGATAGGAAAGGTGTATTGAGCAAGGAATATGGAATTTGGGAAAAGGTCTATAGGATAATAATATCTCGGAAGGAATAAGAGGAGACAGTAGTAGTTCGGGGGGTCGGGGTCACTTAGCCGTGTACTTAAGTCTATTTGCAGGGCAAGCTAAAAACTTAAATACTCCCTTATCGTATACCTACCAATTTTACGACAGTAGTAACACGAAATGCTGTCCAATAACAGATATGACGATATATTAAAATGTTTACATATAGTCCGCGTGTCCTAGCATCATGCACGTATAAAATATAACGTCCAAATGTCAGACCGTCTCTTGAGGACGCGCGTGATGAGCCACACGTCGAACAGAACCAACGGCGAATCGATTAGATCATACATTTTGAACGGACAGATATATTACATTCTATAATGCGAACTTTTTATTCGGAACTCTGGTGGATCGAGCGCAAATGTTTGTTTTGAAGATCATTCGACGTAGACATAGAACTGTGGATAAGAAACGCTGATTAAACGACGTTATGGTAATTTGAGAGGGGAACTATTAAAGAGTCTAATCTTTATTGAAAGTATTATATACATACATACACTCACGCCGATATCCCATAAGGGTAAGCAGAGACTACATACTACATACATACAGTCACATTCTCATTGGGGTACTACGATCGTTTAAAATAGCAAATTGGCTGTCTGCAGTCCACATTTCGCCTCAGCGAGAAAAGAGACGTATCGGGTGGCGAACAACGATGCTGCCATTTTGTAAGGGTCAACAATGTTATAGTTCCTCATTACGTTCCCACGGCTTAATGGAGGGGAAAGAAAAGAGGATGTGACAGCAAAAGTGTATTGAGCAAGAAATATGGAATATAGGAAAATGACTATAGGATATAGGATACTACTATCTCGTAAAGAGTAGGAAGAGACGGTAGTAGCTCTGGCCTAAAAAATGTACTATATATCATCATTATTCGCCTGTGAAAGTTCACTGTAAGGTATGGAATAGAAGGTTTTTGTCTGCGTTTT
>WUAW01021916.1:514-11100 GCA_017165845.1 Thaumetopoea pityocampa
GAATATGTATATAACTCAATATCGCCCTCGATGTCGCTTAAACCAAATAGCCTTTCACCTGTCGATATATTCGCCTTGTTTACTCGGCATATATTCGGCGTTAAGGTACGAGAGTTCAAGTAAAAGTGGTCGTAGGGCTTTTTATATAAAACTACTATGTTTTTTTTCGGGATTTCCGCTACATAGCGGAAAACCAACATTCACGCGGGTGCAGCTGCGGGCAAAAGCTAGTAGATTCTAAATACCTACAATACTGATCAGCATACAATCGGCTGTTGTTTAAAACCTCATTATTCAATAGAATTACAAACTTTAGCATATCTTAAATGTCTGTAGCTACGTGATCACATAAAAAATACACTTTATAATTATAGACTTAGCGCAATTCACATAATTCAACTGACTTATCCGTGTAGGCGCATCTTGAAGCTTACCTTATGTGGCGTTTACTAATTCAATTACATATAATATTACATAATATCATACGACGATTGATTGGTAGTGACCCTGTTTCCTTTGCAATTTGGTCCAAGGTTCAAGTTCCGGTAGGGACAAACTCTGTGTGATGAGCACGAATATTTGTACCCCAATCATGGATGTTTATCTATATATGAATTAGCGTTTACCTATATTATCATCACCACCAGCCCGTCTAAGTCCACTGTTGGACATGAGCCTTCTCCTTACATAGAAGGGATTTTCCATGATCTCCACCCTTGGTCAATGTCTTGAAGATCGCAGTAGATTTTGAATTGACAATAGGATAACGCTGCTGCTCATTATCACGGTGCATCCCATGGAAGAATCCCGTGGACGCTGAGTGACACTATTATTATGCCGGCGCCACACAGCATAATTTAACTATATAAATAAATATATAGTTGTCTAGTACACAAGACATTGAGAATCCAAATTTAAGGCTCTAGCCCTAAATTAAGATTTTTTTTTGATCTAACAACGTGTGCGAAAAAATAAATGGCATCGTAAGTAGATAATGTCCTTATCCCCGAAAAAATAGAGACATTAAGAACACCTGTTCCAATGTGACCTTTAACTGTGCTATTGTAACAATATTCAGTTAACATAAATGACCTTCGGCACGCTTTTCAACGTGAAATAAAATCTGATAAAGATTGTCAACCTAAAAGGTCAATTAATCTGACAAACTACATCCATAAAATCCATTTTACAAAACGATTCGAGAGCATTCACTGCCATCAGCGTATAGGCATAATAAAATATGCATAAATAACATGCTTGTACTAATTATCAAGGCAAAATTTATTTATAACGAACACTGATTTTATGACTAGAACTGCAATAAACGCTTGTCCATTTAATTGCGTTTATTGGAATGAGACAGTAGTGGTCAAAATCTTATTGGTCTGGCGCCGTGAATCTATAAGAATAGATTATGCGAAAACATAATAACTACGCACGTAGTGTCATCTCTTTTGTTTACTTAGGTGGGAGAGAGAGATGTACACGGCTAACAAAAACAGCGTTGTCGGGACGTAAATTTCAAAATTACGTAATGTATTATTTTTACCTCACAGTTTAGTTATACGGTCCAAAATAAAGATAAGAAAAAGATAATTTTTTTAAGAACAAAAAAAGTATTGTCGTACGAATTACCTAAAAAAACTATACAATGTATTATAGGTGCTATAAAATATCTACAAGTGGGCGCCGGGATAATGCTGTGATTACCAATTAAAGTAATGTACCTGTTACATACATACATGCATACACTCACGCCGATATCCCATAAAAGTAAGCAGAGACCATAGTATATACTACATACATACATACAGTCACGCCTCTTTCCTATTGGGATAGGCAGAGACCACTTCTTTCCACCTGCTACGATCGTTCAGTGTAGCAGAGTGGCTATCCGTAGTCCACATTTCACCCCCGCGGGCAACGAGACGTGTCGGGTGGCAAACCACGACGTCGCCGTTTTATAAGGTTATAAATGTTAAAGTTCCTCATTGCGTTCTCGCAGCTTAATGGAGAGGAAAGGAAAAAGGATGACGTAGGAAAGGTGTATTAAGCAAGGAATATGGAATTTTGGAATAGGATTATAGGGTATAGGATACTACTATGTCGGAAGGTGTAACAAAAGACAGTAGTAGCTCGGGAGGCCGGGGTCGCTTACTTAAGTCTATTTGCCGGACAGGCTAAAAGACTAAGTACTCCCTGACCTAACCTGTTATTCACACAAAATCTACTACGATCTCTAAGACGCCCAGCAAACGTGGTAATAATAGCAGATCCCTTCTTTTTAAGGAGAAGTAGGGGGCCTATGTCCAGCAGTGGACTTTCACGGGCTAATAATGATGTGAAGTGAAGTATAATTACAAGTAAGCAAGTAGTTACACTAACTAGGTTATGTAATAACCTGCATTAAGGAGTAGGTATGTAATGTAACATTTCCTATTCGAATATTTTTAAGTACATGCGACGAGTAACTTTTCTATAAAAAAAAGTTTTTTTTTTAAACAGAGCCAAGTAACCAGTAAAAAATAATCTCGAAAGTTAAATTGAACTAAAAACTTGAGGAAGCAAACTTTGTTTCGTAAATTAAAAAAAAATAAACGATTTACTCAAGTTTCACGCATATTACTAAGTCAGATAATGTGGTTTCATCTATGTTATCCAAAATGCCAATATATTAACAATATATCGAATCAAATCAAATAATTTTAATTAGTTTGAATGTTTATTAAGAATTATCTATCAGCCTACACAGGTTACTGGAGCCATCAAAAATTATTCTAGCGACAGGATAGCCACTAATAAAAGCTTTTACAAATCCATTCATTTGACAGATTAAAACAGCACTCATATTTTGGTGCTAGAATAAGATATTTCAATCAAAAGCCAAATGCATATTGATGATAGCACCTGTCAAATCTTGTGCGCCACTTTTGACGTTATGCCTTCAATTTGAAATAAGAATTACATAATGGTGGCCATGATTTTGACAGATAAATTAAAACTGTTGAATGGATTGCGATTATGACGTGATTGTACATCTGTTATATTTTTAAAAGTAATTCCTGACATAACATTTGATGTGTTTATTTTAGTTGACCCCGAATCTTTTATTTAATACCAAATGTAAATAAGTGCCCGCATTATTTATATGTATACATCAAACGATTACTTTATCTCAGAGCTAGATAAATAGCTTTTAATAAATCGCAGAAAAAAATCTATTAAATTATTAATAATAATATTAACAATTCCCGATTAGTTTAAATACGCACTAAAATATTATTCTTACACATTGCTATTTTGTTAAAGTATAATAGTAAAACTGCATGGAATTTTTGGCCAACCTAATACTAAGCTAATAAACACGAAACTATCATAAAAAATTGTAATATATACGAATTATTGCAGTTTCTGTCGCGATGATATCACAGAAAATTCTGTTATGTTGACGTTACGTATTAATAGCCAGACAATAATTATATTGGCAACATTTGCAGGCTTCTTTTACGGATCATAAATACACTGCACAAAGTTCCAAAGCTATAAGTAATAAATACCTACTTAGTTGAAAATTTGCATTATGACATTGTCAGAGTAACCGATTTTTTTTTAAGAAAAAGGTTGCTAAATATCTTTCAATGTTATGATTTAAAGAACATTGATAGTGTAGTGGTTATAGTCACGACTCACGATCGAAAGGTAGCGGGTTCGATCCGACCGCGTACCACTGAGTTATTATTTCTAATTCATGTATGGCCTACATTGTAGATACCATTGTACTCAACGGAGAAGGAAAAGTTCGTGAGGAAACCTGCATTTCCGCGTGGGTGGTATGTGAAGTCTGTCGATCGCACTAGATCCGCGCGGTAGACTACGGCCTAATCCCCCTTCCTAATAAAAGGAGGTCCGTGCCCCCGTAGTGGGGACGAATATGGACTAGGGATGATGACATAAAGCTATATAAGTCAGATGAAATGAATTATATTCTTCGGGCAGAACCAGTGTCCTCAGAATAAAGATGCTATAGTCTTTATTCAGAGCCTGTGCCGGATCGGGAGCGAGAAGGACGAGCAATTGTCACCATTGCCCTACTCCGGAGGACACGGTGTCTCACACCCTGACGTATTCAGCGTGAGACACGGAGCGTCTTCAACTTGCCCCTGAATTAAGAGAGTAGGCGCTTCCTTTAAATCCGTGATATCGACCAGGTTCCAAAGCGAGAGCAGATGCTCTCGCTTTGGAACCTGGTCGCCAGCGGCAACTGTCGCCCATCTGGGCGACAGTTGCCGCTGGCGACCAGTTGCCGTTGCCGCCTCTTATGAGGCTTTTATAACGGCCAACAAGTTGACCGAAAGGAAGCAGAAGGGAAGCGCTCAAAATCCATTCTCGAGGAAATATTCAGGTTGAAGATGCAGAGCCTAATTGGACCTGTAACCGCCCTAGGACAACCTGCGAGTGACAGTGAGCGCGGTACCATCAAACAAAAACAGGCCGTCAGAAGTGGCGTGCTGCGTCGGGTGCGCTCCCGCAGAAAACGAGTCGGGGTGCCAGGCTCCCTGCACACGAGAAGAGGTCGGCGCAAAAAAACCGCAGGTCCGCTCACCCCTTGCACGTATGCTGAAATTACCCCCGCGGCCAAACGCGGAAGGGCGTGTGCGGTGTTTCGAGGGTACAAACGTCATGTATCCATGATTTTGTGCCCTCAGCACAACGGTGTGCGTTAGGCATTGTTCCGTACGAAAAAAATGAGGTGAAGTGGCACATCATTTTACATAATCATCATCATCATCATCAGCGCTTAGAAAGAATTCCGCCCTCCACATAAAAAGAAGGGATTTGCTGTAAGTCCCACGCCTGGATAACAGGATAACGCTCCTGCCTGTTATCCTGGTACATCTCTTAGCTGGTTCTCAGCGCATCCGCGGAGAGAAATGGAGTGACGCTATGATTATGCCGGCGCCACAAAGTAATTCTGAGATACGTATACTGAGAAAATTGTCGATATTTGTGAACGTTTGTTACCAAGTGTCTCAACGGAATTTTAAACATTTACCGTAATTGTGACTTAAATTTATATAGTATATCTATTATATACTAGCTTTTACCCGCGGCTTCGCTCACGTAAATCTCCTTAAATATATGTCAGAGACCGTTGGAAATACAATTATTTGATAATTTCGTAAACCATTATATTTTATCCACCTTACGGGAACGGTTTCTCTCAATATAAAAGGTACCCTATGAACTTCTCTGTACCTCTAAAAATTCATGTACAAAATTTCATGATGATCGATTCGGTAGTTAAGGCGTTAAAGCGTAACAAACAAGCAAACATTCGCATTTATAATATTAGGATTTGCTGTGCGGCGCCGCCGTAATAATATCGCCACATACCTCTTCCCGTAGGTGCTGCGAGAATCGGCTGAGGAATGCACCAGAAGCAGCGTTATCTGCGATTCAACAAACAACTACTGCGATCTCCAAGACGTCTGTCTGGCTAGCGTGGAGATTACGGCAAATCCCACTCTTTTGTGGAGGAAACTCATTTCCAGCAGTAGGTCTCGGCTCAGTGGGTGGCCTAAATCGATGATGTTCTTACTATATATACGGTCTCGCTCACACACTCGTCAGTCTACTCGCGAATGCCGTAAGCACCGGTTGTATTATTAAATCTACAGAGTTCAAATGAAATATAAATATAACTATAGACAATATAAATGTAAATATAGACAATATAAATATAAGTATAGACAATATAAATGTAAGTATAGACAATATAAATATAAGTATAGAGAATATAAATATAAGTATAGACAATATAAATGTAAGTATAGACAATATAAATATAAGTATAGATAATATAAATATAAGTATAAACAATATAAATATAAGTATAGACAATATAAATGTAAGTATAGACAATATAAATATAAGTATAGAGAATATAAATATAAGTATAGACAATATAAAAATGCAACAACATAAAAAATATATGCTACAAAAATATCATAACTTTAATATTATAAATGCGAATGTGAGTTTGTTTGTTTGTTACGCTTTCACGTCTTAACCACTCAACAGATCATCATAAAATTTTGTACATGCATCGTCAGAAGTACAGAGAAGGACATGGTCTAGTTTTTATCCCGAAAAAAATAATTGTTGCCGAGGGATAGAAAATTGTCACTTTTCGTGACAAAAGTTGCATCTTCAACGGTCTCTGATTCGTATTTAAGGACATCAATACGAGCGAAGTCATGGTTAAAAGCTAGTTTACCAAACATGAAAAATGGAATAAAAATATGTTTACTTAAGTTACCGAGCGAGATATCGTTAAATATGGAATTGAAAATTATTCTGAAGTTTATTTAATAGTTTATCAAAATCATGCACAGCTTATGCATTATTTAAATTTACAATATTTGGGTCGGGTCGCTGAATACAATAACAGAAAATAATAAAGACAATTAGTTCACTAAGGCATAGATTGGAAATACTTTTAAAAATATAACTCATCATGAAATTGGGTAAGAAAATCGTTCACATAAACACTAATATTAACCTTAATCAACAGCAATCATTACTTTCTTTTTGTGTATATGGGGGTGATTTCATTTAATTTTATACGTTATAACGTAGTGTCTACAGCCTGAAATACACTAAAAAGGTTTTCAAATCTACAAATATCTACTAACAGACATGGGCCTCCCTAAATGATCGCTACACCTGCGGTTATGAGCAGCCTGCATCCACTGATTGGCTTAGTTTACCTAATCGAAGGCATCGGAGGTCAAACCACATCACGCTTCTCGGTTTGATGTCCACGCACACTTTAGAATCATCACTCAGTCACATTTTAGAACCCTAACATCCATCAGTCTGCGAGCTATCATTCTCGAAGTTGAACCTTCCTGGTTGGACAACGTGTATAAGCTAAACGTTTTTAAATATCTGATTGAAACTGTATTTACTACCATAATATTTAATACACAATACCTGCACTTAGCATCATGGTTCAAACTCCTAACTATATTTAGTGCAGTCGCTAAAATGCAGATTGCAAATAATTTTAAATAAATATACGAAAATAGTAAATTTGCTACCGATTATATGGCAACACTTACCTTTACAATCATTTCTCTTCACTACACATAGTAACTTGTTCTTTCTAAGGAATATAACGATAACAAACAACGAATTCTAAATTAAATTTGTAACATTTTGGGACGAGTTCTCCGCGAGAGGGGACCGGGCCGTTTGCCGGACGGTACTGCTCTCTCGCTCAAGATCTTAAAACGTGAAAGTTTCATTATATGTTCGGAGAAATATTGAAGTTGGTGATAAGAGAAGCAGACACAAGGTACATTGTTTAGAAGTTGTAACTCAGCGGCTGTTCTCGTTGTGTTTTGTTTATTTGCTTGTTTCCTTTATTTGGTTTAAATAAAAACAAATATATCTACTTATAAGTAAAAAAGACTTGACTATAACTCAATCGTTCCCTTATAACTTTATTACTTAACTCATAAAAATTAATTCTAGTTTAGTATTTTGAATACAGCAGGCGGAATAGTGTGAAACTATCCAATAAGTATACCATTAACATCGTTTTGAATAAAATACTCTTTTATCGCATACCAGTTTAACATAGTATAGTAAACATAACATAATATGTAGTATAGTAACATAATATAGTAAAATATTATATTACAATTAAGCAAAGTGTACACACAGGGCGGTCTCATAGCAAAGTACGATTTCTTCCAGACAACTTTTGTATGCACAGAATTGGTATTAAAATTAAAAGGAGACACAATTGTATTAAAGTTAAATCCGCAAATATGTATTAAACAGGTCAAAGTAAAATATAATAATAATACATAGATTGTGCTAAATTCTTAATATACACCTACACAATCAAAATTAGTATATAATAATACACATTGGAGTAAAATTAAAATTACAACATACGCAAATAAGTAATTACTATTAATAATGGCATAACTATTATAATTTGAAACTATTATATAAATAGTGCTGTTTCAATGCATTTTTAAAATATTTACCGACTCAGCACGCCTCGCGTGCGAATAATTCCACGTTCTTACAACCAGAACTGCAAACAAATGTGAGCCAGAATAATCCGTGCAATGAGTTGGCGTTCTAAAGATTGTTTTATGTTAATCTCAAGAACCTTAAATGCGGTTCATTCATTAATTTGAGCACAAGAAAGAGCGGAGCTATTAAACAGAATCATTTAATTAATTAGTTCTAATAAAATCATATAATTACTCCTTTATATTATTTATCATATTTTTTATGATTATATTGATATATAGATATATATGATTAGGTCAGGGAGTAGTTGGTCTTTTAGCCAGTCCGGCAAAACACACACGGTAACATACATATCGGTATACACGGGTAAGCGACCCCGGCCCCCCGAGCTACTACTGTCTCTTCCTACTCCTTCCGAGATAGTAGTANGTCCTTTTCCCAAATTCCATATTCCTTGCTCAATACACTTTCACTAAGTCAACTTCTTTCCTTTTCGTGGGAACACAATTGGGCACTATAACATTTTAGGACCTCAAAAATGACGAGGCCGTGGTTCGCCACCCGACACGTCTCGTTTCCCGCGGGGGTGAAAAGTGGGCTACTGATAGCCACTTTGCTCGTAGCAAGTGGAAAGAAGTGGTCTCTGCCTACCCCAATTATTCGATGGTATAGTGGTCAGTATTGCCGCCAGTTACGCGGGAGACCGGGGTTCGATTCCCCGCCGGAGAGCCAGAGAAAAATGCGTGAGTGTATGTATGTATGTATATATGTATGTATGATTATATGATTATTATAATCATAATGTATGAGTCATATGTTACTCTTTTTAAGAAATATATAAATTAACGAATAATATTTATGTCGCAAAGGATATCTTTAACATTTTTTTACGAACACTAACTACACTTAATTAAGAGAATAATTTAATGTTGGGTATGTGACATATGAACAAATATGTTCTGTGTGGGAATCAAACCCGAAACTCGGAACAATGGAACTGAGATCATTATATTTTTAAGTTATATAATATTTTTTTATGTTAACAATAATATATCGTTGTGTCACATTTTATTGCTTCATGGGAGTTTTGAAGTCAATCCGACGAATAGCACTTTGACCAGGCAAAATTGCTGTGTTATTCACAGTTTTATTCCAACGTTTCAATACTGTTGTACAATTAATATACAAAACATCATCTTTAGGTATATATTAAACATCACAAAGCTAATATAAAACATTAAAACAAAATTTCAAGTGACGCTTCACTCCACAAAAACTCGTAATTTCCTTTATTCAGACATCTTAAATTATAAAAAAAAAAATCTAAAAAGAAATTATAAATAAAAAGTCGTTTTTTTAATTTATCTCTCTCCAGTTGATGTAAGTCCTTTTGATCAATAATAGAGCAATCATTGTAAATTCCTTAAGTAGAATCTGTTATAAATGTTATCGACAAATCTTGAATGTCATTGCAATGCAGATTTTTTTAATTAAAAAAAAAAAGTTAGGGACATTCTCTTTTTTTAAAGTACGAATAAAGTAAATGAAAATACCATCTCTAAGCGCTAAACTGTGTATAATAGAAACGAAAACAAAATTCCATCACGTCCGTAGCATATTGTCCATTTTAAAGTGAATGCGTTAAGTCATAAGTCATAACAAAAGACCATTAGCCACTCTGGGTGCATTTGAGAACTTTTGATCTGTCTTCTCTGCTCATCGTGCACTTGTTTATGCAATAACTTATCTATTTTAGTGTGTTTGTGTGCTAGTGCTGCCCACGACGACTGATGCGTTACTTACGTTGTATTCATCACCTTGCCTACGATATTTCACTGCCTATTACCTACGTCACTTAGTAGGTGTTGCCAGAAAAAGAAAATAATGTAATAATACTAAAATATATTGTGCTTAGTTTTCTAATGAGGACGCCATGGACGATCCATTTAAGGTTTCTCTCAAATAATTTAGGTGCTAATATTTATGTGTCAAAAGTTTGAATTATCAGAGTCTCGGTTGAGAAGTCGATTTAATGTGACAAGGAAAATAGTTTAAAATTCGTGTTTTAAACATCTGTTTGAACTAGTGCAGCATCCGCTAAAATCTTCATTCTTTGTTGTATGCAATGATACACTTGTGACATTTAAAAAAATTTGAATGCGAAAAGTATCAGGACAGATTTATTACATTTTATTTCGGAATTACATTGACGATAAAAATTGTATATATACTTAATATAATATAATATTATATATTAATAATAAAATAATTCATATTAATAATTAATTAAAAATGATTTTATTTTGTCTTTTTTCACTTATTTATATTTCAAATTTATTTATAGACTAGCTTTTGCCCGCGGCTCCGCCCAGATGATATCGGTTCATGGATACGGACATGGGAAATTCCGACACCATTGTGTCGGAATTTCCCATGTCAATTTCCCATGTCTCATTATAGATTTATATATGTCGCCGCGGAACCAGCGCTTAGTTGTATTTAGCGCCATCTATCCATTCGAAATGTCAACA
>WUAW01021918.1:4901-17439 GCA_017165845.1 Thaumetopoea pityocampa
GCCTCGCAGCAAATCCATTTTACCCATAATTTATTGCCGATTCGGCTTGAGATTTGTAGAGCTACCTGTATCTGTTAATTAACTCTCCTAGAGGAAATCATACCATCTTTTTATCAGGTTACGTACAAGGTTGTAATTTATTTCCTATTTTGATGTCATTGAATAAAAAGATAGACATATTAAATATTAAAATATAAAATTTAAGTTATAGGAGATATATATTATCTATTAAAGGATTTGGTAATAAGGGTTCAAAAGACTAATTGAATTTTATAGCAACATATTCTTTATTGAACAATAAGAAAATCACAATTGATCGCGCGATGAATGATCCACTACCAGGTATCTTGTGTAACACTACAACAATAAATTACTGTGCCATGTTGTACATAAGTGATCCAACCTACAAAATAACCAAAATTAAGGTATTGATGCCAAAAAATAAGACAGACTTTTTCACATAAAAATAAAGATATTTTTTTTATTTTGACACATTTTTTCACACTCATTAATCTAGCCCTAATTTAGGGATTTCCTGTGTCTTGGGCACTAGACAACGATATACATACTTATATAGATAAATACTAATATAGATAAACATACATGACTCAGGAACAAACGTTTGTGCTCATCACACAGTTTGTCCTTTACCACGAGACCAATTGACACTGAAAGCAGGGTAACTGACGCTGGTCCAATAAGTCGTCATATCAGTCTATAGTTTAGTATTAATATTTTTTCATAAGGGAAGGTCCATGCCCCTGTAGTGGGGACGGATATGGACTGGGGACGATGGATGATGATGACCAGTTTGTGGATTGGATTACTTCTGCGCAACGCCATCCAACTGTCCATTATTTCATGTGCATATATCGCTAGGCAAAACAATGCGCAGAACACAATACATAAAACATAAAGGAACAAACATATACAGATTTCAGTAAGGCGATCTCCGAACTGGACACTGTTGAATAAAAACATGAATGCAGTAGCTGGCGTGCGACGTCGTAAATTTCTGATAGACAATGGCGCTGATTCTGTTGTATCAGAACTCAACTAAATTTCGTTCTTCCCTATCTTTTTCTAATGTCAAACGCCAAAACGAGATAGCAAACAATTATAGCGAGTACGGACCTACGTTTCTGTCAAACAGTTCAAAAAAATGTTGCGTATCTTTAGTCCGTATGTTCAGAGATCGCTTCTAAATCTTTTAATAAACGAAACTTACAGCACCAAAATTGTAGCTATCTCGTTTTGGCGTTTGACATTAGAAAAAGATAGGAAGGGATTAAATTTAGTTAAGTTCTGTTACAACAGAATTACCACTAATATATGATAACACCCTTTGTTGTGTTTCGGGAGAGTAGGAGGACGCCTAGCGGGTTTATTAGGTGTAATCCCCACATTTTCAAGCTATAGACTCTCGGTGCGGGGGAAAGTGGCAGGCATTTGAAAGATTATCGGTAATAACACCAAAAAACGAACTATGATCAAGGCCTGGATCACTACAGATCTTTACGATGCATTAGAGATAATAATCGAATTCACATGTAAGTTAGACATTCTCCAGATAATCTTAACCCTTTGCGGTCGTATGTCTACTCTCAGCCACTAAAGCTTTTTTATCGTTCCGGTCGTATGTCTGCTCTCAGCCACCACAGCAAACAACCATATTAAACTTACATTGTACTAGTCTATATACCAATTTACACCTTCTATAAATGAACCCAAACGTCTAAAGATCCTATTTATGAAACAATCCTATGAATTAAAAACAAAAAGAAACCCAGTTTAAACAAATATTAATCATCCCTTAGTCGCCATTCAAGACGCCGCGGCGAGTCAGACGCCTCCACCGTATTTAAGCACCAATCTACAATACCTTGGACACAAAAACTATGGAAAGAAGGATAAAAGGTGGCACCGTCAACATTAGAGAAGCAAATGTTATTATAAAATACAATATGTATATAGGACGTGTCGGTAAGATCAACCAATTAGCCAATTCATACTGTTTTAGGAGAATATCTTGCAAATGGTGAAGAAAGATGTTTTTTCTGGGATTAGAAGTTTGCGCAATCAATAACTACATCTTATAAAGGGTGTCAGCTAGAAGTGAAAGTAAAACGCCTATCTCACATTTTGTTTATCCGAAAATTGGTGGTACAATTTGTAGGTGATTTTCCGGACGGAGTATCCGTCCTCAGATAAAAAGGAAAGGCTTAATGGCAAACTATATATATTGCGGCACTATTAAAACTTAAAAAGTAAAGATTGCTTTGCATGCTCAAACAGAAAAATCCAGGGCGGAAGGCGTCAAACTAATTATTTTTGCGATACGTGCAGTCGAAAACCAGAACTTCATATTGGAGACTGTTTTGAAAGATACCACACAATGGAGAATTACAAAATATAATTTTATATAAAAACATTACATTAAAATATTGTGTAAACATGTGTCTAAAAGTTTACAAAAGAAAAAATCTTGTTTATCCTTCATAATCTTGCATATTATCTAGCACTCCTCGTTTAACGGAAATAAATTCCAACCAGTAGGATATCCATTTATAAATTTAATACGTTGCAAAGAGTTAAACTAAAATGTAAGGCCAAGTTGCTATTAAGGTTGGCTGGCAGAAGTTGCCAGATTCAGAATACATTGGCCAAGTTTTCTGGATATAAGACAAAGGGGTGTAGTTGCTTACATAAATTAACATTTAAATAGTCTGTTTTATTTGGTAAGATTATTATAATACCGTTAGAAAATAAATGAAAACCATGTCGAGTAAATTGGAAGAGTGGTTAAAATGTGGCGAGGTATCTTTGGACTTTAAGACACTCCCTCAGACAGTCCGATCACTTACTCTACTCTCCACTTAAATTCCACATTGGGATCATCCTCTAAATTTTATTTTGACCGGCCAATAAAGACAAACCAGATCAGAGGTGGGATGTTTCTAATAAGTTTTCACTCCAGCGGTTTGGTTCAGACAAGCCAGAATAAACAGGATCTTCCCTTAGATCCGTGAGTTCGCTACACCCAACAACTAGCCACAAGTTACCCACCCTGTGGGCTTATTATTGTTAAAGATAAATCAATTTCCTCATAGACAATAGCAAGCTGGTGGAGCTACAGTTTATCCATGCAGAGCTACCTTCTACGGTCGTCCTAATATTATGAAATCAGTTATTTTTATAGACTTTGATGTATATGTTCAACTTTGATGTTTCGATCAAGATATAATGATTCATAATTCATGGCCATCCTTGGTATCGTATTTATATCCCAAACAAATTTCAAATCAATCGGTTCAATAATTGAGTCATGAATATGTAACAAAATAAAGGCAACAAGTCAGACACTTTGACATTTATTGTAATCACTGTGGGTTACGATGACAAATGTGAATTCTGAGGAGGAGGCTATAAAGTATTTTAATCTCTCAATACGCAGATGAGCATCTTTTAAACATATTCCTATTGTTACTTTATTGTAACTAGAATACAGAACGCCGTATTTGAGGTCAAGGTATATTTTAGAATTTTTAATATTTGAACATAAAAACGATTAAAAAAAAACTGCGTGAATTGGTATCAAAAATGGGATTTATATTTTTGCTTGCTGAGTAGGTTGTTATTAACAATTCACCAGGTTACAGAGTTGGCTGCACAGCCGATATTCAAGCATATTGTGTACTTTTACAACAATGATACATTTATTCAGACCTAATAGCCTAACTTACAGAAACTAACTACAAAGATATACAGGTAAAGCCTAAATTATCTACAATAAGTTATATACAATAATAACAATATAGGGTTATATATACACTTATTTCTTCCTTTTTAATTATCTGTAACCTGAGAAACTTTGATTTTTTCTACATTCGGGGCAGTACCATTTGCCTTTGGGCGGTACCATTATTCCGACGCATTCGAAATGGAACCATTCAATGGGACAACCTTCAGCGTCGCAAGCGATCATCTCCGACACTTCATCATACGGACACCTACAATAACAGTATACGCTCTCACCCTCCCGTGCCTCACGCACCGCAGGCCTCTGGAACGGGTAGGGTAAACTGGAAGTACCCGAATTCAAATATGTCGGTGGTGGTGGCAGATAATTCTGGCTGTTATGATGATATATTTCAAGATTACTTCCGTCGCTCGAATCTGAATCACTTGATTCCATAGATTCGGAATTCATTAAAAGACGCGGCGGTTCGGGATCTGGTATGGGAGCGGTCAACCTAATGGGATTGGTGTAATTGTACAATTTACTGGGTATGACAGTCGATGGTACTTCTTTCTTTGCTTTATGCGTCACTGGTGATGGTAAATCTTCTTTTCTCCATTCTAATTTGGGTGGTTGTTGGGGTTTTAATGCTGAAGTCGGAGTATGTGGTGTCTCCTCATCACTAGAGTACCCATAAAATTTGTTAGGAACTCTTCTCCGTTTCGACGCTCGTTTATTTTCCACGGATGTTGCAGGAGTACCAAATTTTGATACAATGGGGGATGGTTTCGGAGGCTCTGGTATTTGTACTGTATTGGATTGTAAAGATATTGTTATTTTGTTCGGAAAAAGCAGTGGATGTGTCTCTGTTACTTCTGTTTTTGTAATGGCATCTTTAGGAATGTTAATTTTAATAGGTGCATGTTTTTTGGAATTTTTAGACTTCTTTTTCTTTTTACTCTTCTTCTTAGTAGTTTCTGATTTAACTTTTATTTCAGGTATAGGCTCATGTTCAGAATGAGGCTCGAGTTCACATGCAGGTGTCTGTTCTTTCTTCTCTTCCTTAGCAGGTGTACTGGGACGACTAATTTCACCAGAAATAGAGCCACTGTCTGAAGGTATTACTGACAGTGGGAGGATTAATTGATTCCGTTTTTCTTCTTTTAATTTGTTGGCTATTATCTGTGGGTTCTTATCATAAAACTCTTCATCCGTTTCACTTTCATTCGTTTCCAGATCAGTTTCTGCAATTGGTGGCTCAGTTTTTTCAGGAATTAATATTGGAGTCTCAGACACACCCATAACATCTACATTAGAACCAGTGCTTATTCTTCTATTTGGTAGTGTTTTCTTTAGCCGCTTAGTTTTTCTCTTATCATTCCCTGAATCTGATGAGTCAGAGTCAGAGGTACTAGATGAAGATGATCCACTGTTACATGTACTACAATTAGAGCCACTAGAACAACTTGAACCACTATCACTGCTACTGCTACTTGAAGAGGATAAGCCTCCCTGTTTTTTTGGAGATTTTTTACTTTTCTTCTTATCTGAGTTAAACAGATCTTCGTCTCCATTCATATCAATGGGTATTAAACAATAATCATGGTCAGATTCACACACATGTTTTCTAATAGGTACCAATGGAGGAGTTTTCTCCCTATGTTTTTCTACCTTTGCCTGATACTTCTTGAAATTATCCCATATATCTAAGACTCGCTGTTCATTAGGGTTATCATCCAACATCACTTTGTCCTCTATCTTAGGAGTCAAATCAGTGTTATTATGTTCGACACTTTCGGTTTTATTGAACTCTACTTCTTTAGATTTTTCTTCAAGGCTTTCTTCTTTAGTAGTGGGTGAAATCCCACTATCTGATTGATCGCTGCTATCACTCTCTGACAGATTTAAGGCCGGTAAGTTCACATCTAGCAACAGAGCATCCTTGTCTTTTTGCTTCTTTTTCTTTGCTTTTTTTGTTAGCTGTGCAGTACTAGACTGAACTTTTTTGTCAGATAGGCCAACCTCCCCTAATTCTTTTTCGTTTACTAAATCAATTGTAGGAATGGATTCCTTTGATGTGTCTGAAATTATTTTACTCTGTACAAAAGGTTTTTCTTCATTAAAGCTTTCAGTCATTAGTTTCTTTTTATGATCATTTAAATGTCTGTTGAGTAGTTTCTTTGAAACAAATTTTTCTGTGCAACCTTCTTCTGTACATTCATGTGGATAATTATTAGAATGAAATCGTTTGTGCACTTTCAAGTATACAGCTCGCGAAAACTGGAGGTTACATTCATCACACAAAAATATAGCTGGAGGTGTGCAAAAATGATATACATGAGGCCATTTTTTCTGCATACATTTTTTACATAACACACTCTCAGTGCCATGTTTCCAGAACAAATGATTTGTTATGTCAGGTTTGTTTCTATAAGCAATACCACACCTGTAACATAAGTGGTGAAGCTTATGTTTCCAAACATGGTTTGAAAGACGTGCCTGATTGTGACATAATTCCAAGCACACATCACATGTATGGTGAATTTTCCGCAGGTGGACCATTAGTCTAAATGGTGATGGTATAGAATCTACATTACATAAACAGCATCTAAATGCAATTTCATATTCTGAATCATATGTTCCAGGGCACAAATGACATAATAATTCACTATAACTATAAAAATTAGATTTACACATTATACACAATAAAATTGTTTTTTGATGCATTTTACGATTATGTAAATAGAGATCTTTATGAATAGCAGTTTTAAAATAACACTGAAAACATTCAAACATATAGTCATATTGTACATTTTCACACTTATCTACACTATCATAGGAGTCCAAATTAATGTAAACAGATTTTAATTCAGGTGCACTCATTTTAAGCTTAGCAGTTATCGTTTCTGGCATTAATTCCTCAGCTGTTATGCTGTCCACTGTTGCTGAGAAACGGTGTTGTGCTACCATATGTAATGCTAGCTGCTCACAATTAACTGCTATCTTACGAACATGATTACAATATATGCAGTTGTAAACTGTTGCAGATAAAAACACCTTCAGTAAATCTTTTAGAGGATATTTATCTAAGGGTTTATTTAAAGACAACTCTGTTACAGGTATAGTGGGTTCTTCAACAACTAGATTAGCAATTTTTTCTTCTTGACCAGGGTCAGGCTCAGACTTAGGTTCTGTCTTAGGATCAACCTCCATTAATTCATTTGTTAACATAAGGTTCTTTTCTTTTGATGGTAATTCTATTTGTTTAACTTCTGTTGCAGGCGGCACAATTTCTGCTGGCTGCTGTAAACTTAAAATTTCTGTCTTAGGTTCTTGAGACCCTTGTGCAGTAGTATTACTCTCATCTAATGTAAGTTTATCACTGACATCACTATCCGATGAATATTCACTAGATGAATCCTTATCCAGTAATTCTTTAGGAAGCCTTACTGTCAACTTTGGCACCTTGTTAAAAGTAATAGCATCATCTAATTTATTATCATAAATTGTTGTTTTGATAGTATTTTCTGCTCTAATCTCAGGGGTTTTTGCAGGTGCAGTCTCTAAATTATTATTCAACAGTGTCTTCAGGGTTGTTTCCTTGCTGTTTTCATATATTGTAGTTTTAACAAATGGGCTGTCAGCTCTGTCACAAATTGTCATTTTAATTGTTGGTGTTTTGGGAATAGTTGGTGCTGCAACTGGCAGTAGATCCATGCTTTTATCTTTTTCATATCTTTTTGGAGGTCTTCTCACCCGTGATGGTGGTTTATGGATATTTTGTAGACCAATGGAAGGATCCACAGTAGAGTTTATGATAACTGGTGACTTTGCATTATTTAAACTCAATTTTAACTTAATACCACATTCTTTCTCAATAGGAGGGCAACTTGTCTCTAAGGATTTTACAGGTAAAGCCTCTTTAATTGTTTCATGAATATCATCTGAAACTGCAGAATCACTTTCATCTGAATGGTTTAAGTTCTCATCACCATTTTGCAGCATTTGTTTACACCTTTCGGGGCTTAAAGAATTCTCATCAATGGAACTCAACACAGGCCTAGGCTCAGAATGTTCTAGTTCCATTGCAGACTCAACTGTACTGCTGGTGTCTTTGTTAGTTAATATTGAATTTCCAGAACTAAAACTTGTGTCACTATTTGATGATTCATTAATTGGTGCATTGGGTACAATTTGAGATGAGACTGTCTCAACTTTACCTTCATTCATGTCTTTTCTATGACTAAGACCAAAACCTGCTGAATCATTTTCTATACTCTTAAGGCCATTAGTAGAGACTTCATTGGGAGTTTTTACAACATTTTTTAAACTAACTGGTTTCACAGAATTTTTACTAATGAGCACAGGCACAGGTTTGGGCTTAATGTTATTACAGTCATGATTAAAAAAGTCATCCTGATCACTGCAGATTTCATCACATACACAGCACATAAGATAAAGAGTTCCTTTGTATTCATTTAAAAAATCTTCTTTGTTGTCATAATTGAACTCCTTCACATTATGTTTACTTATTAAGTGTGATGCTAGTTTTTCAGCTTTTGAGAACATTCCAAGGCAAAATAAGCAAATGTGTCTATTGTGAACTTCTCTCATATGTAGGAACAAATTCCAATTCTCATAGTATGTTCCACAGGCCGAACACAGGTACACTTTCCGAGTTACTCGAGATGGCCCACTAGTATTTACATCTGTAGTTGGAGCAGCTTCTGGACTTAAAGCGGGCTCTTTTGCTTGGGCACGACAAACCAACTGATGTTCTTTTAACATGGCTAAAGTCTTAAATNTCTATTGTGAACTTCTCTCATATGTAGGAACAAATTCCAATTCTCATAGTATGTTCCACAGGCCGAACACAAGTACACTTTCCGAGTTACTCGAGATGGCCCACTAGTATTTACATCTGTAGTTGGAGCAGCTTCTGGACTTAAAGCGGGCTCTTTTGCTTGGGCACGACAAACCAACTGATGTTCTTTTAACATGGCTAAAGTCTTAAACGACATTGAACAACATTTTCGGCATTTGAATTTTACCATAGGCTGCAGTCCGAGGCTCTGTGCATATTCATTCAGTTGGGCTCCCTTTTCAGTTTTACTCTTTTTGAACTGTAGCAATTGGTTTTTAGGGACGAGACGAGGAACAGGTTTAGCTCGATCACTAGCACCACTGTCTGCCTGTGATATAACATTATGAAATTGACTTCGCTCTCTATGTTTAGGTATTAGTTTGGGAACTCTAGGCACTGTGATGGTTGAATTACTGTTATCACAAGATTTGTTTGATGAAGGTTTCTTTTTCTTCCACGAATTATAATATTGGAGCGAATTATCTACAAATGGTCTCTTGCCGAGATGTATTCTTAGTGGGTTGATACGTTTTTTAAACTTGTCGTCTGTGGTATTATCGGCGATAGTGCGACACCGTTCGTACGAGTCGTCGGGCAGGCTGGAGGGCTCGCCAGCGAATTCGTGGCCATTAGCGGTTAATTTCGCAGGACGCTCTCCATACAAGTTCGTCAACGATGCTGTCGTAATATTATCATCTTTTCTATTGACATTATTACCATCTTCCATAGTTTTCTGTAAAAATAAAAACACGTGTTTTGATTGCTTGGAAACAAAAGACGCTCAAACAAGAGGAAATCGAAACTTATTTAAATTGCATCATAAATAACAATAATATAAATAGTACAATCTTTACCTCGAAAATCGTCCGTCCAGCTCGAGGGCAAGAATATAGATTCCTTTCCATGCATCCGTGTCAGTAAAGTAATCCTTACATCGGGCTCAGTGTGAGGCAGCCGCGGGCTGGTCATTCCCGTAAAATGGCGTCACTTCGCAGAGCGAGGAACGACAATAATCAAAAGCGTTACAGTATGCTTGTACCACTCAAAACACTGTTAAACAACATTTTATACGTTTTTTATATCACAAATACACATAAACACAATTAAACGAATCATATTAGACTGTTTATTTCCAAACAATAATGAAAATCGCAGTGTATTACGAGAAGCTAATTCATGAACCATAGACTATACTGTTTTTACTTCTTAAAATTACTTTTTTTAATCTTGCTAGAAATTGGTGTAATCATTAACACGTGGTTTTTACCATAGAGTAATGAAAACTAATTTTGTATTTATACGAAATGAGTTATTTGCAATAATTTAATTAGCAAATAACAAATTGTTAAATGTTATTAGTATAGTATAGTTTTCGTATTTTATGAAAAGCTAAATATCTAATATATTCTCGCGTCAGCGTATCCAAAGAGAATATCGAATCGATATAAATACTTAACTGGAAAATTAAATCCATTGAAAACTAAATCTTGACACCATTACACCAATGCGTTAACAAAGTCTTAGAATTAAGCTGGACAAACTACAATTCAGAAAAAATCTACTATTAGTATACAGTTTTCAACTACAAGTAGTGAGTTTAAAAATAATAACGTGATTAAAATATCTAATGACAATATAATTTAGGTAAGATTTATAAAACAAATTATTTATTAGTTCTGTTCTAAAAATCTAAAATTGTAAATTTCTAGAACAGAACTAATAAAATAATTTTAATTAGTTTGTTATCATCTAATATTAGGTATCTAAATTGTTGAATATTTAATGCTATAACATTGCTTTAAAAAAGCAATTTTTTTCTCACTATATGTTTTTTTGATCTTATAACCACCTCAAAACTGCCTACAGATATTTTAATATTTCAAGGATAACTAAAACTTTACAAAGTATTGCTTATCTTAATGTTATCTTAATACGTATATCAAAATACGGGTTATTTTATAGTCCACAGGGATATATAATAAAAAAACAATTTTTTTTTACTTTCTAATAAAAAATAACAGAATATGAATTTTAAGCTAAAATTTTAATTTATGAATCTGTGATCAAAATAAAAACCAAATTTGAGAAGGAAACAAATGGATTTAATCAAAATTAATAATCTGTAAAAGCTCCCCGGATATTAAGTATATATTGTCAGCAGTTTTGCATGCCGAAAATCATAGTGTCGAAGTTTTTCTGTGGGATTAGGCTCCAGGTACGACGAAGGTGCTGAAAAAGTTCATCTTCCGACCTCAGAATAAAATTTACGCGGGCGGCGGAGCTGCGGGTAAATGCAAGTATTGCATATTTTTACATTATGAGAGAAAGAAGAAATCTTTATATTTGTCGTGCACTGCATAAACTATCAAATCAAGGTATATTTACGCTTCACGAGTAACAGAGATATTCTATATTTTAAAAAGAAATTTAAGAACGTCAAATCACACAGGAATAGATGGAGTGACGCTATTATTGCGGCGGTAACTTTTGTTTTTTTTTTTGGACACCTCCCGCATTAGGACTTAGAGCCGGCACAGATGAACTAGCTTGGAGACATTTTTGCGTTTGTAGTAGTGTTTGTACACACAGTGACTAAAACTGGAATAAACCATTTTGAGTTAGTACCGTTGCGTTAGAAGTTAGTTATACATATTAAATTACGTTCAATATTACGCTTTGTCTATTGCCAAACCTATTTGCAACATTCCTTTGAATAGCACTGCCTTTAAGTATATCTAGAGCAAGAACCATTTCTTCTCGGCTTAAATGTCGATGTTGCATGGCACTGAAAACACATAAAGAATTAATTTAAATAACTATTGTTTAAACTTTTTTTAAATAAAATCTAACAATAAATGTAAAGACGCAAAACATTAATTAGACGAAGTTCAATTAAATCCATTTTTCCCGCCTTTGATAATCAATTTTTAAATTTGAATCTGGAACAAAGAACATAAATGTGCCAGCAACAATTTGAGATTAAAAACTTTTTCATAGGAATGATATTTTTTAAGGTAAAATATCCCTAGACAGCTTTTAGGTGTAATTCCAAAATTTCGTCGAACTTAAACGTAACCACTCATAGTATGGTAACATGCCTCACAATTGCTAATTCACATAGGTATCGGTTGGCGTTAACTTTGACTCTTCGACAAATGACCGTCAATATTTTAACAACAGCTAAATAAAGATCTGCATACATTACCAAAAGAGGAGAAAATATTATATATTTGAAAAATTATAGAAACTGGTATGGATTGCCTAATGAAAAAAAGCGTTGGTTGTTATGAATTTCTTGAAAGAAAAAAAAAGATTTTTCTTCAAGAATGGCATGTTTTTATTTCATCATTATCCTGTGTTATCAACCCATCCACAGTCCTACTTAAGGACACAAGTCTCCTCTAGGAATGAGAGGGATTAGCCTATAGTCCACCACGCTATTATCATATCTGCTGAAACGTGTGCACTGCTGAGCATTTATTCTTTCTGGGCTAGAAAATATGATTCTATTGAAAAGATATATGATGTGCTTAAAAAGAAGTTTTAGTGGCAACTCAACTAACCCATTACCTAGAAATTTATGCTCAGGCAGTGTGATATTCGTTGGATTGCCGCAAAACTCCAAAGAAGCAATAAAATGCGATACACCAGCATTTTATTAACTAATGAAGTTAATATAACTACGATAGATAAGGCTGTATAGGCTTAGATCCCTTTGCCCGCCCTCTAATAGGGAAAACTTGAAAGAAATCTCTATGGTACCTGTCTACTCTCTGCGATCTACTGTGNTTAGATCCCTTTGCCCGCCCTCTAATAGGGAAAACTTGAAAGAAATCTCTATGGTACCTGTCTACTCTCTGTGATCTACTGTGTTGTTAAAATCGTTCGGAACTGGGTTGTCGTTTTAATTTCTTATCATTTTTATTTACTTAAAT
>WUAW01021922.1:15501-27229 GCA_017165845.1 Thaumetopoea pityocampa
AGGTTCATTGAAAATCCCACAAACCCATCATCGCCGTTGTGCCTTCTGTCTAAAAACATTTTCGAATGAAGCAATGAAGCCTTCAAGACTGCAAGATCATTTCAATAAAATGCATCCAGATAAGAATGCACACAGCATAACATTACATTGGGGTGTACAATTAATGTTAAATTTTATAGCAACTAAATATTATATTTTTAATGTTAAATATATTGCTAAAAATGTAGTACATAAATGTGTTAAATGTTTTAAGTATTCTCCAAAATCCATTACCCAAAAAATGGGTAATCTACCTAGTTATAGGGTTAATCCACAACGTCCTTTTTCTGTCAGCGGTGTGGATTTTGCAGGCCCCATTATTTTAAAGTTGTTTAATGGTAGGGGTGAAATTGAGTTCAAAAGTCTTATATTTCTCTATTTATTTGTATTGCTGTAAAAGCAATTAATTTAAAGCTTGTCACTAGTTTAAGCAGTGAAGCATTTTTAGCAGCATTCAAGCGCTTTACTACTTGTAGAGGTCACAGTAAGAAATTGATTAGTGATTGTGGAACCAATTTTGTAGGAGCTAATAAAAGAGTTAAAGGAAATGTTTAAATATAGTAATTGTAACTTACCTGCAGAAATATGTAATTTACTTGCTCGTGATGGAACTGACTGGGAATTTAACCCTCCAGATGCACCTCACATGAGAGGTTTATGGGAAGCTGCAGTTAAATCTGTAAAATTTCACCTCAATCGAGTACTAAATGACACAAAACTCACTTATGAAGAATATTCCACCTTGTTATGTCAAATCGAGTGTTGTTTGAATTCTCGTTCATTGGTGTCTGTTGACAGTAGTTTTCATGATAACAGATTTTTTATTTTTATAGCAGATTTTTTTAACTCCGGGACATTTTTTAGTTTCTGAGCATCCAATGGTGGTCCCGGACAAAAACTACGCTAATGAAAATGTTCCCTACATACAATGTTGGACATTTCTTCAACAAAAACTGCAGTCATTTTGGTATAAGTGGTCATGATTATTTACTAACTTTGCAACAGCGTTACAAATGGCTCGGCCATTTGTAACGCTGTTGCAAAGTTCAGTTATTCAACCTAATGTTAAAGTGGGCAATATTGTAATCGTTAAGGACGAGAGGCTACTACCCCCTTGTAAGTGGTTAGTCGCTAGAATAGTGGATATCCATCCTGGTAGTGATGATTTAATTAGAATGGTTAGCCTAAATTGTAAAGGCATAATAATTAAACGGCCAATCCATAAAATATGTGTACTACTTATTTATGAAGGTTAAATTGTTAAAGATTAAAGTCCTAATGTACTTTGTGGGGCGGTTTGTTTAATTTTTAATTCACTAGATGGTGCTGTAGAATTTTTAGACCGCACTACGGTTTATTTAGATAAACACATTTACCTTGTATTTGATTAAAATAAAGTTGTTGTTCGTTTTCCGTCATCTGCGGTATTATTCGCGCTCCGTAAATTTAACATGAACCTGTTGCGATGGATGGTGTGTGTTGGTCGGGTACACGGAGAGCAATAAAACTCATTAGAATGTTGAAACGTGCATCTTGTTCAGTGGTCACAAAAGCTCTGCTAATACTAAAACTTATAGCTATACCGATCACATTACTCAATCGACATACACAACATTAACATACGTTAAGTCACTGCCGTTACAAACCGACTGACTGCGTTTAATTATAAACATGCGCGCACAAGCAGGCTGCAATGTAAGCACACAAGAATTTTTAGATATGTTACTTTAAATTGGTGAAGATAGGTTTCCTAAAGAAGAAGAAAAAGTGAGGTTGCCACGAAGAAACTGTCTGGCACAAATTAAGATTTGTGCCAGACAGTTTCTTCGTTAGACGAATAATTTTTTTTCAATTTACGGGGATAGAGATAAAGTAACAAATCAAGATAATTCATGGCTCTGTGAGAGAGTTATTTTGACGACGCGCAATGATTATGCTGCCGCAATTAACACAAAAATATTGTTGTGTTGCGGGTAAAAGTATGGAGTATACTTCCATTAACAGGGTAATGAATCAAAACAAGGCCACCATATATACCATCGAATGCTTGAACTCCAATGCAATCATTCCAATGCCCAAAAATGACAAAGCTATCTCTGTCAACGAAAGCGTGATTTTACAAAGAAAAGTCTATCGGCTGAGGTCCCAATTGTGTAGGTACTTCGAAATTTAACTCAGTCAGCTAAAGCCTAATCAAACATTTTTAGACTTGATTTTTGTGTCTGTTGTTACCATTACGAAATGACCGAACGGAATTCAATAAAAAATAGTCCTACTTAATATAATTTATGTTTTGTCAGAAATGGTAAAGTGATGCTAAGGTGCAGCTATGTAAATGCGTAGAATATAGAAGACTTTAGTGGGACTATATTATAATCCACAGTTAATAAAGTAAGTTATGTCAATTTCAACTACCACGCGGGCGTAGTCACGGGCACAGCTAGTTCAATAATACGGGCCTAGGTATAGTAATAACTATAGCAGGTCCAGTGCATGAAAGTGGCAATGAAAACAATATGATTATCTTTTTTTTATAGGCAATTCAAATTTATTGTAGGATTTATTTCAATGTTTTACAAAATTGTGCCCAGTTTTTGAATTATTTAGTTCCTAACAATTTTTTGTTAGGAAAAATTCTATGAAAATTGTCAAGTGTGCGGTGTGGTGCAGGGCGGCGCGGAGGAGGCGATGAGCCGCGCGTGGCGCGAGCGCGAGCCGTCGGCGCGCGTGGCGGCGGCGCGCGCAGCGCTAGCGCTGCGACCCGACTACGCGCCCGCGCTGCTGCTGCTCGCTGAAGAAGAGGCGCCCACCGTGCTCGAGGTGTGTGGCACGCGGCGCGGCACGCCTGCCCCGCGCGCTCGCTGAGTGTCGCCGTGTGCGCAGGCGGAGCGCATCCTGAAGCGCGCGTGGCGCGCGGCAGAGGCGGCGCTGCGCGCGAGCGCGAGCGCGGGCGGCGCGGAGGCCCGGCGCGATGCGGCGGTGCTGGCGCACGTAAAGCGCCGCTACGCGATGTGCGCGCGGCGGCTGGGTCGACTGCGCGACGCGGCGCGTATTTTCCGTGAGTTGGCGCGCGACGCGCCGCCTTCTCTGCACGCGCTGGCGCCGCACGAGAACCTACTCGAAGTGTTGCTGGAGCAGCGTGCGTTCGTTGACGCACAGGCGCTGGTGATGCGGCTCGAGGAGACGGGCGGCGCGCGTTCGGCCGCGGTGCTGTACACGGGGGCATTACTGCGCGTGCGCACCGCGCTCAGTGCGCCCTCCGTACAGTTCGAAGTCGCCGCGCTCGAGGTACGTACGCCGGCGACCTGGCACCGGTGGCGCAGCGCGGGTTCTTCATGTGGTACTCTGTGCACAGATAACGTGTTTTTCCGTTCCTGTACCATTGACTTTTGTAGTTCTTTGTTACTTATCAAGACTAATTTGATGAGTCCGACTTTGGTGTATCCCCATCACTTGTAACATAGTTCTTCTGGTGACCAGAACGATAGGTAACACTCGCAGGCCACACTCGTCGAGCGGCACATTTTGGTCACTTAAAGTCACGAGCGACACACTTAAAGTCTGTTGTTTTAACACGAAATTATTTTTCGTATTAAAACAAATAATTAAATATAAAACATACGCTAAAATAAAAAATAAAAAACTACACAGGAATTTAAACGCGATTAAATCACACCATTCATCATACCATAACAGATCTCGCTTATGCTATAAGGAATTTACCCTTCCATTATTGTTTATCGTATAACAAATAACTCGAGTACAACACTAGTTCTAATACGGGGAACATGTGGAGCGGGAGCGCGCCCCCCGCTTGACATGTTCCCGAACGCGTGCGCCGCTGACCCGCCCGCGCGCCCCCCGCTTGACATGTTCCTGAACGCGTGCGCCGCTGACCCGCCTGCGCGCCCCCCGCTTGACATGTTCCCGAACGCGAACGCCGCTGACCCGCCCGCGCGCCCCCCGCTTGACATGTTCCCGAACGCGTGCGCCGCTGACCCGCCCGCGCGCCTCCCGCTTGACATGTTCCCGAACGCGTGCGCAGCTGACCCGCCTGCGGGCCTCCCGTATTCTCTTTTGACGCTTGAAGTAATTTCTTTAAAATCTGTGTTTTCTTGTCAAAATAATACTCACCTATGAAAAGATATATTGCTGCTTTTTGTGTCTGCTTCCGTCAATCGTTTTTACAACTCTTCACCGTATAATTCATCATTTTAATATAAAATCCAAATAAATGCTCGCGGGAGAAACACTCAGCGTACGTATCTATTTGTGACTCAATGAACGCATCGCGCAGTTTCGGTAGTGTTCAAACACGTGCCACGGTTCGCACTCGGTCAGGCGCTCTCTATGGCTTGTATATGGGTTCTATATGGGTTTCTCCTTTCTGACCGGCTGTTTTGCCTGATCTGATAATGGGTCCGCTGGATTATTCCCAAGATAGTCATAGTTCAAAGTTCCAATATTATAAAGTCAATTGGATCATCGTTAAAAGATGTTGAAAATTCAATGAACTGCGTTAGCAAGGAGTTAGACCTTGGCAACAAAACTTGGGATTAATAATAATATTGTGGACCGTTGACACACATTGACCTACCCCCAAATTAGCATTCCCTGTGTCTTAGGTACTAGACGACGATATGCTTACGTACATACATAAATGTAATATATACGTATATAGATATACTCTGGTACAAACGAACGCTAGGAATAATGCCAGAAAGAAGGAAGTCGTAGTTACAGAGGTCAGGGCCGCCCCATGGCCCAGGCTGCCCCTGGCCGTGGGAGTGACTCGTGGTTGTGGGCGGTACAGGCGCTGCGGCGCGCGATCGAGTTCAACCCGCACGTGCCCGAGTACCTGCTGGAGCTGCGCGCGCTGACGTTGCCGCCCGAGCACATGGTGCGGCGCGGCGACAGCGAGGCGGTCTCGTATGCGTTCTTCCACCTGCGGCACTGGCGCGCGGCCGAGGGTGCGCTGCGGCTGGTGGCGCGCGCAGCACGCAGCATGCCCGCGGGGACCGCGGCGGGTGCGGGCGTCGCCGTCGCATGCGCCGACCGCGAGCTGCTTCCGGCGCACCACATCGGCGCGTCGCGGCGCACGGCGCCCGCGCTTCTGCCGTTAGCGGCGGCGCTGTGCGCTCTGACGGCGCTATTGGCGTTGTTGGCTCACCGTTGGCCGGCGCACGCGCATGCCGTGGCGCGCGCCGCCGCGCTACAGCTCGACCCGCGCCGCCTGCACGCGCTGCTCGCCGCCGTGTGATCCGACCGCCTCATTGGAAACAGTATTCTGCAGCATTTATGTACAAGCAGAATTGTCACCCACCAATTTTCTTTCTTTTTAATTTAGTTTTCGCAAAACTGGATGTTACAACTTAACATGCAAGATAAATTACACCATAAAATTAACGCAGTTTGAAACACCCTTCTAGACGCGAACACGGCGCGCACACGAACAGTCCGCGCTCAGTTTGTAACAGTGCTCGGCTGAAGTTGAAACACATTTCCATTTCATTCCATTCCATCAAATTTCCACTTCTTAACAAACAAAAAAAAACTTTTCGATATCCTTGACCGATGCTTATAAATACCGAGATCGTGACAAACGCCATTGTAAGTAGAACACAGACGATTCAAAGGCGAGTGTTGGATGTAGTTTGTGTGACAAAAAGACCGAGCGAATGCTATACGGTTCTGTAAACGACTCCCAGGTCTTGGTACTTGGAGTTGTAATTTACCTAATGCATCGGGAACCTATTTTTCCATGTATGACTTTGTAAAGGAGAACAATATCAGCAGACACGCGGCGCTGAGCACGCGGGGGCATATTAAAATAACCGACTCTGGATTCGATGGTGTGAGACTACGACAGATATTATGGGCACATGAGAGATAATACAAAAACTCTTTGAAGTCTTTCAATTCTGTGGATGTGTACCACACAGGATGGGCCCCAGATAGGGCTGCAGTATTCTAATAGACTGCGGACGTAACAGCCGAACAAATTAATCGGAATTTCAACCGCCTTAAAAGTCGTAGTTAGTCAGGTAACAAATCCTGCCCGTTTAGACCCCTTTTTAGTAATGTGATCAATATGATCATATTGAAATTTAATTTCTTCTCCATTATGATCCTAAGGTCATGTATGCTTGTGACTTCATTTATAAGTACGCCATTTATATTATATGTGACGTGGCTAGGGTTTCTTTTACGAGTAAATTTAATGTGATAACATTGAATAGGATTTAGGATCATTTTATTATTGCAACATAAGAGATTAACTGTATTTATGGCGTTTTATAAATGAATATTAACTTCATTTGAATGAATTTTCTGTAGATTTTTAAATCATCTGCAAGCATTCTGTAGTTGGAGAATCGAGAGGTCATTAATAAATACAAGAAAGAATAATGGTGCTAAGTGGTCTTTAGTGGTGTGAACCGATTACATTTTTTTACACCGAAATATACAGATTACTTATTATATAAAAAAAACAGTTTTTAGGCTATTTTTTACATTTCACGTAAATTTTAAAAAGACTGAATTCTAATAATAAGCTTTGTATTTTTTTTTAAATAATTACTATAAGAGAAATTAAATCTACGACACAATAAAATAAATTACCACACAGGCACTTATGCCTGTTTATTAAAAAAAGTGTTTCTCATTTTATTTTACGTTTGTAGATAACAAATCATAATTCTGATTAATGAAACAAATTTGGTCCACAGCGTCTGCTTGCAACCTGCCCCTTCTAGATGACAATATGTAACCAGACTTAGAGAACATCCTCTATTGCTGCTATAGGCAAATACTTTAGCACTATTGTATTTAATGGTTCTAAATCTTTGTTGCTGGACCAAAATGCTCCTGCGCTTCCACTTGCTTTTGTGATCTCGACGGATCGTTTCATGGATTTGTCTCCAGATGCATACGTAATATATTAACTGCAGAAGCAGTTGAACGCGAATAGCATCTGTTTTGTTTAAGGAGATCTAACAATCTAGTTTTTTTCTTCTCTATTATTTTATCTCTCTGCATTTGGCCCGCTTGCTCCGTAATGGATTGTGTAGAGTTGTCAGAGTCTTTAATGTTATGAGACAATTCTTTTTTCATTAACTCTTTCGCCGACAGCATGTTTTTTGGTTGACAGAAACAAGTTCTAAGTGTTGGATTGTTTCATATGACAACAGTCTGCTAATCATATTCTGCCTAGCTGATGAATTATACACTTTGCCTATATCTGTTGTTAGGGAAATTTCGATAGTATTTAGCCTTTTAAATCTATATATGTCAACTATGGATCCTTGTGTCCATGTCTTATTTACTCTTGGGTGTAATTGAACAAATACTGGTTGCCCGATCTCCAGACTAAGCTCTCTTTTGGCATTTTTATCATAACTTTGTTTCACTTTCTCCCTTTTTGTTGTAATGTCATTGAAAACATTGTCTATTAATTTTGGTTTAAGCAAATCTGGGATAATTAGTACACAACTACGGGTTCTTGAATATAATCTTTGTTGAGTTGAGTTTGGAGTTGGTTTTATTAGGAGTATTCCTTAGGCGTAGTAAATTAATCCAAAAATCATCACCTGTATCATTTGATTTTTTGCAGAAGTTTCTTTGCTATTTTGACTGTGGCTTCAGCTTTCCCATTTCCTTGAGGATGATAAGGTGATGAAGTGACTTGACAGAAATTCCATAATTTTGTAAACTCTGAGAATTGTTGGTTAACAAGATTTGTACCACCATCTGTTACTACCATTTCTAGTATACCATGCCTTGAAAAGTTCTGTTTGCAAACATTGATTAAACATTTTGCTGATAAATCCTAGAGTCTATCAATTTCAAAGAAGACCAAATAATAGTCCACAGTGATGAGATATTTTAGCTGTTTTCCATTTTGCATAACAATATATATATATAGATAGTGTCTATGGATGTATCATAGACACTATCTATATATATAGGAAAGGGTATTCTGGGCTTTTGTGGTTCTGTATTGTAAATTTTTGCTGACTGGGTCGAAATTTATTACAGGTATGACAGTTTATGATCATTTGTTTAATCTCAGTACATATGAATGGCCAAAACACAGTATCTCTTGCCAATTTTAATGTATTTTCTATACCTGTATGGGTTTTATGTAATTTATTCAACATAGCAGATCGAATGCTTTGTGGAATAAATATAATTTGATTATTTAATATTATATATTATAAGCTCATACTATAGAGATATTTGAATGTATCTGGAATTTCAGCAAACTTTGGCCAACCCTGTTCAATGAATTTTTTTTTTAAATATTACAGTTTGAATCCTTCCATGTTGCTGTGTCAGTTTCTTTTAAACAACTGTCCGTAATAGCTAAACTATATATTGAGTTTATTTTTTAATAATTTTAAAGATTCTCATATTTTTGGACGTATCTATTTTTAATTTTTATATTATTTTCAATTTTTGCATATTTATTTTCTGTAGGAGTTAAGCATCTTGAAGCATATGCTACGGAATCACATTCCACAATAAGCGGTTTATTTTTATCATAGCATTTCAATGTTTCTAAATCATCAATGAGTGTTTTTAGCCTATCAAATTCAATGTGCTTTTTGTTCCATCTCCACTCAGTTTTGTCATGAGTGAGGTGTTTCTACTCAAGTAGGTTACTACTACAAAAAATCGCTGTAGTTCCTTCTTACTGTTTGGGCTAGGAATATTTAATATAGCTTCTACTTTTGATTGATCTGGTTGAAGACCTTTGTTGGTAAAAATATGTCCATAGCATTTAACTGAAATTTGTAATAATTTAGTTTTACTTTTATTTAGTTTGCAGTAAATTTAAGAGAGAGAGACCTGGCAGAGGTAATATTCATTCAGCCAACACTGAGGGTGGAATATTGTTCGTGAATTTGTCATTTAGCACTAGATTAAAATTAAACTACTGATTGCCTCTAGCTTTTTATAATCTTCCACGTGAGGTGCATCTAATGGATTACGTTACGAGTAATCTGCCTAATTATAGAACCATGATGAATATTGTTGTGTAATGGATTTTGGATAGTTTTTAAAACATTTAGGTATATACTACATTTTACGATACATAACGTTCGGTCACCATGCGAGAGGAAACCTGCGCGCCCGCGCTAGGGTGGTGTTAAGCTTCCCTGGAAGACACGGCATCTCACACCTTGCTGGCGTGTCCGACGTGGGACGCTCAGCGGAGTCAACTCGCCGCTGTAGTTGGAGAGCGGGCGCTCTTTCTCCCGACCATGATATCAGCCATGGTCGAGAGCGAAAGCGCCTGGGTGGCAGTTGCCGCCTTTTGCGAGGCCGTGATGACGGTAAAGGAGGCGGCGCGAACAAGTCGCGCTGAATCCGGCTTGAAGGAGACGTCCAGGGCGTAGGCGCAGGGCCTACGCGGACCTGCAGCCGCCCTAGGATACTGCCTGCGGGTGGTGGGGAGGGCACCCCATCACCCGAACAGCACAGGCAATAATTTTAAATATTTTTTTACTCAAAAGTGGTTGAATTGCCCCAAATGGGACTTTTAAAATTTACTATAGCTGTGGGTCCTCTATCGATTAAAATTTATTTTAAGTCAATAAGCCTGGCCCGACCTAATATGGAGATTACCAACAGTACTTGGTACTTTGCAGCATCGGGAAGGAAACGGTGGTAAAAATTGACCATGCCAAGAAAACGATGCATACTGTTCAGAAACCGAACGTGATGTTCGGAACCAACTGGTGCGCGTCATGGGCGCTCGGAGTGGGACTTAGTGACAGTTCAGTGAGATTACCCTTTTTTATAAGTAATAATATTTTGGTCAGGGAGTACTTAGTCTTTTAGCCTGTCCGGCAAATATACTTAAGTATACGGGTAAGCGACTCCGGCCTTCCTACTCCTTCCGAGATAGTAGTGTCCTATATCCTATACTCCTTTTCCCAATTCCTTGCTCAATACACCTTTCCTACCTCATCCTCTTTCCTTTTCTTTCCTTTAAGCTTTGGGAACGCAACGAGGAACTTTAACATTTTGACCTTTACTAAACGGTGGCATCGTGGTTCGCCACCCGACACGTCTCGTTGCCCGCGGAGGCGAAATGTGGACTGCGGGTAGCCACTCTGCTACATTCAACGACTGTAGCAGGTGGAAAGAAGTGGTCTCTGCCTTTCCCAATGGGAAAGAGGCGTGACTGTGTGTATATATTTAGTATGTAGGTACTATAGTCCTTGCCTACCTTTAAGGAATATCGGCGTCAGTGTATGTATGTATGGATGTAATATTTTTTTCTCTTTATAACACGCACCCAGTTATATTGTAAACAATTGCGAATATATTGTTATTACAATAAACCAATAGTAAACCGGTTGTCAACATTAACACCACCATAGATACATATATAGACCATAGATCGGCAATCGAATGTTAAGGGCGAGACCTAGGACCAATTATTAATAATTGGTCCGAGGGCGAGTCCATAAATAAAAAACAACAGTGAGCGTGTAATGTGCATGTGTGCGAGAATAGTGCTGCGCCGCGGACTGCTTGATAGCTTCGATTTATCGATATATTGCCTTCGTGTCACCTGCCTTATGATACCACATGCCAGATATTTTTTCTGCAACACATTTTACTTTTCGCTCGAAATGTGTTGCTGTCCCTTTCGAGAATGAAGTATAAACGCGATTCAAAACCGCGCGCAAAGCATATACTGCGATATACCGGTTCCCTGTTGTCAAACTAAAATTAAACAACGTACATTTCATTTTACACGCAGTTTTAGTTTCGCTTATAAGCGAAAACATACTTGTGAAAAGCGACTTGACCGGTCGCCCATTCATACAAATTCATCGAGCAAATGATGAAAAGTTGATTTACGAAATGTGATTAATGAACACGCGTATGATAATTTGCCCCCTAGCCGAGTTGACATTCGACAATCGTTATCACTAATAGAAACGAAAAAAATGTATTGGAATGACACTTCTAATAACCAAGTCACACGTGACTTATCGAATAGAAATATCATTCCAATACATTTTTTCGTTTTTATAAGCGATAACGATTGTAGAATGTCAACTTGGCTAGGGGGCTGGTTGCATCTCGTTCTGAAGTGTGTTTCCACCTATTTAGCGCTCGTAAGAGAACGCGACGCGTGTTGCGGAAAGTAAGATGGGTTGCGATGTATCTAGCATTTGACATCATAAGGGAGCAAAGTTCTGATTTGACGTAATTGAGGCAGAAGTATTGAAATGTGAATGTACGTGTAAGGAAATAAAAATAAAACTACAAAGTAGAAGTACTGGATTTTTATTTACCCCAAAAATAACTAATTTATTGTAAAAATGGCATAAGCATTTTTAAGAAGTGTTTTGTAACTTTGGTTCATACTAAGTATATCCTACTAATGAAATAAGTTTCTATTATTTCTTCTATTAATAGATGTTTATGATTTGATAATGCTGACGAATCATTTCATCCATTTCCATTCTATATTTACCATTTTTAGCCCTTTCTGTCGAACATCAATATTTTGAGGAAAGCTGAAACATAGTAAGTTAAGAATACATTTATGAAAATACTCACTTCAGTTTTAGGTATTGAGTCGTACTACTACAAGTTTGTTTGTTTGTTTCGATGTGAGAGCTGCTGTTGGCCCTGAGGCCATAACAGCGTCACCGGACGAGGT
>WUAW01021931.1:1179-11752 GCA_017165845.1 Thaumetopoea pityocampa
GTATTGTAATAAATTTTTATTAAATTGGAATTTTGATTAGATCTGTTTGAGTGTAAAGCATGAACTATACGCATTTAAAAAGAAAAATATATTAACTTTTGTTAAAAAAAAAAAAAAAAAAAAAAAAATAGGGGAAGATGTAGTGATGATATTAAAATATGAAGGTATCTCTGAAATAAAGTCAGTCGTAAATTAAATCACGTTTTAATCACAACAGTTAGCACGACTGCAGATAGTATGAATATTAGTATACTGATATCTCATCATTATTAGCCCGTGGAAGTCCACTGCTGGACATGAGCCCTCCTTAAGAGGATGGATCCGCCACACTTGGCAGGCGTCATGGAGATCGCTGCTGCCTGTCATGGTGGTACATCCCGTAGCTGGTTCTCATATCATCCACGGGAAGAGATGGAGTGACGCTATTATTATGCCGGCGCCACACAGCAACAGCGGTACACATGCACGGACCTCCCCCTAATCAAGAGGGAAATATGTAATAAGCGTATATATCTACTTAAAATAAAAAAGTAAACATGTTTATGAAAGGTATGTTTCCCGGGTAGGTATTATTCGGCTCCTGTGTCTCACAGAGAACTTTGTATAAAACAGGAATGTTATAGAGCTACGTATCCGTAACCGAAGCGGTATGATATCCGAAAAATATCTATCCGTAACCGTAACCGGATCTGTTTTTTTTGTTCGGATTTCACGCAAGGACCAGCGGGTAGATTTTGGTTAAACTATTACAGTCTTAAAGGTACTATTCCGACTTAATTAATGCGGCATGTTTCATCAAAATCGGTCCAGTAAAATTGAAGATACTGCTTGATCCCTGTTTTAGTAGCCGCTGCTTAGGTATGAGAGGTCAAGTAAAAGTGTATCTAAGGCTTTTTTTATATAAATCTGTGATTGTTTCTGAATTTTCCATGTAGCGGAAAACCGACTTTCAAGCTGACGGAGTCGCGGGCAAAAGCTAGTAAATTATAAGTCAATAATAATTCATCTCATTTTCGCTATTTTCAAAATCATAAATAAATCTTTATGATCCGGAGAAATTAATACGAAAGTCAAATTAAACATCTTTCATCTGTCGCTTAGGCCTCAAACACTGGGCTAGAGAAAATAAATATACGTATACTCGTATAGAGCGGGAACAATGTGCACGATTAGTAATGTCATTGTAATATTATTCATATGTCCATATTCATAGCCAGAATCAAAATGTTATATCCAAAATGTCCCTAATATAACAATAACGCAGGCACGTACGCACGCACGCACGCACGCACGAGTGCCCCGCGTCGCCGGCTCTGGCCCAGCCGGGCTCCGTGCCGCGGGCCCGTTAAACAAACCCATTCGTACATATTTGTCCAGTTCACTTTTTACTATTGCCGTTAGTCCGCGTAAACACTGTCGTTACCGACACAATTTTACGAGTTTTAACGACATATTACGAAGTTACGGAATAGATAACACGGATGACTTAATATAGACTTAAAACTTTTTTTTGGTGTTTTGTTTGCAATTATTTTTTTTTGTTGTCGTTTTGTGTTTACTGCTTAAATTGTATAATATAGAAAAAAATGTTTAATACATACTCACACTAGTGAGGATTACACGGGTCATATTAATGTAGTATTATTTGAAAGATTTGTTCATACTTTTTAAATTTTAATTTTAAAAAATATACACGTAATATACATATACTTACGCTAGTGAGGATTATAAAAGTGTGGACCGTCACTGTCTGTACGTTAAAGAAATTTTTAAAAAATCTAATTCAGATCGACTAATTAAGGGCTTCTGAAACCGAAACCATCTTTGGTTTCGTCGCTTCTCTATGTTTGTTTGTTCGAGCTTCACACGAAAATCAGCTGGTAGATTTCAGCCTCACTGTTGTAATCTTAAAAGTACTATTCTAACTTAATGATTCATTACAATTGGTCAAATAGAACTGAGGGTACAGCCTGATCAACGTTTAAGTAGTTGCCATTATGGTACAAGAGTTCAAGAAAAATGGCTCAGTATTTTTCTAAATCTATCATTGTTATGGGATTTTCCATTCAGCGCGAAAACCGACATTCACGCGGGTGGAGTGGTGGGCGAAACTTAGTACATATGTATATACATATATTCACACTCGTCATTTAAACTGATCACTTGGTTAAAAAGCGCGTGATAGATGGTTTAATCATTCTAACATCTAATTTAGACTTGGTCTTCACACTGTTTCGGAAGAAAACAGTGGGTTCCGAATAGTTTCTAAATGACAATAGTTTTGAAGTGATTCAGGGGATTAGACGGATGATGTCAAAGAGCAACAACATCGATTACTTATCACGCTATTGATAAACCGGTCAACCGATGTAAGTTCCTACCTAAAAATGACACAACACACGACGTTGGGTTATTATGGGCTAAACGAATTCGATAGATCATGATAACGCAGTGGACAAAGCTTCGTCCCAAATTCGAGAATCAAAACGTCTCCACAGTAACGCATAACTCCGTAAGTAATGCATTTTCATCGCATTCCATCGTAGTTATTATATGTTTATTTCACAATTTAATGCTGATGTTGTATCTCATTGACAACTGATGCACGAAACGGTATCAGTATTACATGCTAAGTACCACAGCAGGCTAATACAGGCCACTGTTGTCAAACAATTGTTCGACGGACCTACCTACTGTAAGTTTACTGCACATCAGAATGCCGGCGCCGCAATACCGGGGGTTCAATCCACCGGTTTCAAGCTGTGACGGAGCCTTTCGAACAGGCATCTAATAAGTTAACCGGGATATTGCGATTGTAAATCTACTTTGTCTGTTTCTTTTCCTATTTTGTATATTTTATTTGCTTTCTTGTTATGTTGACTTTGTTTTGTGCTTGTTCTGAATAAATATGTTTCCTTTCTTTTCTTTCTTTCGTTCAAATAACTTTCGATATTAATTTACTCCGCCTACTATCGTACATAAGCCAAACTTCGATTTCGTGAAATTATGTTCAGTAATGTGCAACAAGTTTTATCACTGGCCACCATTAAAAGGTGACAACATGATTACTGTTACTGGTACTTAAAGTCAGTTGACTAGTGGTAAAAGTTTGCTTACTAAAACTAACTTTGTTTGAGACTCGTCAGAGACTAACTAGTTTCATACATACATACATACATTCACGCCGATATCCTATAAGGGTAGGCAGAGACCATAGTACATACTACATACATACATACAGTCACGCCTCTTTCCCATTGGGGTAGGCAGAGACCACTTCCTTCCACCTGCAACGATCGTTTGATATAGCAAAGTGGCTATCCGCAGCCCACATTTCGCCTCAACTAGTTTCACAGAAACAAAACTGTTATAGGACAAGGCTGTTTTTTTTTTCAGAGCGGAGTAGTATATTTACTAGAAAAGTACAAAGTATATAGTTTTCTATTATCTCAATTTATTTCTTAAATTAAGTTATAGAAGTAATCATTATCATTATTAAATTCACTACCGGATCATCCCCCAAAAGAGACGGATTTGTCGTGATCTTCACGCTTATGAGGTATCTTGGGCATGGCAGTAGATGTTGATTGAACCGCAGGATACCGCTGTTGGGGCTGAGATGATGATGACGATACCACTGTTGCATCCCTGAGGTGGTACTCACTGCACCCACAGAAAGAAATGGAACGACGCTATTATTGCGTCAGAACAAGATATCATACTTAGCCTGTTTAAATCCAATGCTAGGTTAGACATAAAATTCCCCCTGAAAGGAGTACGTGTTATAATCTTCACGAGCAAGTTTATATAGTGGCGAAAATAGTCCTTTCAAAACACATCTTAAGTGTAAAGGCGCGGGGGGGGGGGGATTCAATTTCTAATTACATATTTTACCCAGGTCGGGGACTAGTCTTACTTTGTCCGGCAAATAGACTTCGTAAGCGACTGTCTCTTTCTACTCGTTTCGAGATAGTAGTATCCTATCCTTTTCTATGTCCTATTCTATATATATCCTATTCTATATCCTATCCTTTTTCCAAATTCCATATTCCTTGCTCAATACACCTTTCCTACCTCACCCTTTTTCCTGTCCTTCCTTTTCGTGGGAACGCAATGAGGAACTTTAACGCTTTTGAACCTTATAAAAATAGTGGCGTCATGGTTCGCTACCCGACGAGTCTCGTTTTCCGTGGGGGCGAAAAGTGGGCTATGGATAATCACTTTGCTCATAGCAAGTGGAAAGAAGTGATCTCTGCCTATCCCAATTCTTCTGTAGCATAGTGGTTATTATCGCCACCTGTCATGCGGGATCCAAACATATCTACTTGCGCAGTTATAATAATGAGATGGTCAACACACTATTGTCCGTTACGTCATATTATAGACACTACGTATGTACCCGTTTTACGTTGTCTTCCATCAGCTCATGTCATGCGGTGTCATCAAGTGCTCCCACAAAACGCGCGTTCATACAAATTATACGTTTAAATTGACCGCTATCGGTGACTACCATCTGCACAACCGTTACCGCGCATAAGGAACGGACCACACCGCATAATATAACATAACTGACGCGTTTTAAAAGCTTGCGCGATGTCATTCGTATTATCGTATGCTTGTATGTTATTCCTCATATAATGAAAGATATATAAATATCTAAATATTGTTACAAACGATCCCGCGCAAGTCGTTATAAGAGATAAGTCCTCAAAACTCTAGAACATTCTAGCCCTCTTTATTTATAAACATAATTAACTGTAAGTTCAGAGAGTACTTGGTCTTTTAGCCTGTCCTACAAATAGACTTACGTAGACGGGTAAGCGACCCCGGCCTCCCGAGCTACTACTGTCTTTTCCTATTTCTTCCGAGACAGTAGTATCCTGTATCCTATAGTCCTTTTTCCAAATCCCATATTCCTTGCTCAATACACTATTCCTACCTCTACTTTTTTTTTTCCTTTCCTTCCTTTTCGTGGGAACGCAATGAGGAACTTTAACGTTTTAGTACCTTAAAAATGGCAGCGTAGTGGTTCGCCACCCGACATGTCTCGTTTCCCGCGAGGGCGAAAAGTGGGCTACTGGTAGTCACTTTGCTCGTAGCAAGTGGAAAGAAGTGGTCTCTGCCTACTCCAATTCTTCGGTAGTATATGGTCAGTATACCCGCCTGTTATACGGGAGACCGGGGTTCGATTCCCCGCCGGAGAGCCAGGGAAAAAGGCGTGAGTATATGTATGTATGTATGTAATTAACAGTAAACAAGTAAAACACGTATCACTTGCAATGTGATTGTTTCATGTGACATACGGTCGAAACTCCCATAAGCCTGGTCAAGGTCCTGGTATCGGTACGCAGTACATAACCTTTATGTAAGCAACTGACGCATGGAAAAATTCGGCAAATACGTAGAAAGTACGAGAATATATAGGCGCCTATATAAATGGATACGAACTCCGGCAAGCGGAGTCCGTTCCGAGAATACATATGATACGAGTTTTCAAACGGCGACTTCTGCGACAACCAAAGTTTTTGAGAAATGTCCTGCGATTCAGATGAACCGTTATCGACGTGCTTGGAGTGCTTCTAAGAATGAATCACCTTCGTCACACCAGCAGTTACTTACGAACCCTCGACTTGTAACAACATGAAGATTATGACAAAACTCGCCTTTCATGAAGATGAGACATGTCCACGGTTAGACTTCTGTAGACTGATTATTATAATTTACATTTGAGGTAGCTATTCCCATTCGATATTCGTATTTATTTTCTATTCTTTTTCAACTACGGTAATTCCCTCTTCCTTTTCAAATTCTTCATTAAAAGTCGTGTTCGTTTTAATAGATTATAATGAGAGTATTAACAAGCTGATAATCGGTAACTAATGTCATAAGAATAAAATTATGATTATCTGATAAAAACTGTATATAGCTCTTCCTTCTGTACTCGATGATCCTTATCGGACAATCTCACGTATTCTAATACGCGTAACTAAGGCACGTGGGTGGAGTTAATAGTGTCACTTTCATATTAAATCACACCGTAAGAGAAGGAAATTAAGAAATTTTCAACATTTTATACGAATGTTATATATTTTATTGTATAATAAATTTTCTTAATTATCAGCGACGATAATGATAGGATTTTGTTTCGTAAAATTTAAATTTTATACGTCGCGTCGTACAAGTTTCAATACAATATAAAATATATATATATATATATATATATATATGTATGTATGTATATATATAATGAAAAATCATATGTTATTGATATTTATTAAATTAAAGTACTTGATCGTGGAAGGAAGGAAGTGGTCTCTGCTTACCCCAATGGGAAAGAGGCGTGACTGTATGTATATACTGTTGTCTCTGCCTACCCTTATGGGATATCGGCATGAGTGTATGTATGTACTTGATCGTGCTTTCCATTAAATTGGTTCACTTAATAATATTGTGATAATAGAATGTTTACGCAATGTGTAAAGGTGGAATTAATACCTGAGGCATTCTCTGCCGGTATACTTTTGGGTACTGGTGAGATAATAAATAAGGTGCAAAGTGAACGACAAATATAAACATAACGAAGAATGTACATATAAAGATATATAAGAAGAAGGGGGATAATAATAATATAATATAGGATAGAGGGATAATGGCCTTAGTCTACCACGCTGGCCTAGTGCGGACTGGTAGAGTTCACACACCCATGCGGGCATGCAGGTTTCCTCACGAAGTTTTCCTTCTCCGTTGAGTACATTGTTGTCTACAGTGTATACTGTAGATGAATTAGAAATAACTCAGTGGTATGGGATCGGGATCGAACCCGCTACCGTTCAATCGTGAGTCGTGACTACACTACACCATTAATATATACTAATAAATAATATAGTAAAACATACACAACAATATTGTGGTGATGATTCTGTCAATTCTTGAAAAAGGAGTTCTATAAAAATTGGTTCTGGTGAAGGATGTTCATTGGTGGTGTAGTGGTTATAGACACGACTTACGATTTAAAGGTCGTGGGTTCTATCCCGGTCTCTTACCACTGAGTTATTTCTAACTCATGTAAGGTCTACATTGTAGACACCGATGTACTGAACGTAGAAGAAAAACCTCGTGAGGACACCTGGATGCCCGTATGAGTGTCAAGTCCACCAATCCGCACTAGGCCAGCGTGATAGACTACGACCCAATCTCCGTCCAGATCAGAGGAGGTCCGTGCGTTTGTAGTGGGGGACGATGATGAAAGAATGTTCTTTTCAATAATATATTTTGCGTTCTTGGCTAGTACTTAATAATAGGACTTCATAAACTCAAAGCACACGCTGTTGCGGTTGGCTGCGAAAATAAAATTTCCGCTTGTCCCTGCAATTTATATTTTACTCTTACCACTGGTACAGTAAACAGCAGTTAAGTCTAACTGTAATCAACAGGCCGTACTAACTGCTAAAATTGAAACATTACCGTCAACCATTAGCGCTAACCACTAACCACTTTGTTTGTTTTACCTACTTAACTATATCTTTTATGTGGGACAAAAACAATAGCACAGTATACAATTTTACCAGATATAATAGAGGTACATTGATTACCACTTATCAAAATTTACCACCTGGTATATAAGAGGGACAAAAACATTTATACGTTTAGCAGTGCGATTAAAATTAATTATATATTTAATGTAACTTATATGTAAAGAAGGCTATATAATTATACATACTTTAAATATATCGAAAACAGGGGTCGTAGCCTAATAAGGAGTCAGTATTCGGGATAAACTCTTCGTTAAGCAATGCATACTGCGGCTGATATATGTCATCTACTGTCCCACAGCAGGGCACGGCATTCCTCTCTTTCTCTCACTGTCCTCCCTCTTTCTCTACCCCCTCTCTATCCTCTCTCCCTCTCCTCTCTCTCCTGCGTGCATGTGTACGTACGTTCGAGCATACGTACTTTTGTATGTGTGTGCATATATTATGCAGATTTTCCTTCTCCGTTAAATATATTGATATCTACAATGTAGACCAGACTGTACATGAATTTGAAACAGCTTAATGGTACGGAAACGGGATCAAACCTAAGACGTTTGATGATCGCGAATCATATCTAGAACCACTTTACCACCAGTATACCTCTATGAAGTGTATGTGTGTGTTCTGTTACATTGTCTATGTGATATGATGTACTGTAAACAATATTTTAATAAAAATTCAAGGAAATAAGTTCAATAGATTTTGTAGAGGCTATAAAGTACATGACAGTTACGATTTTATTATAGTATATATTTAAAAAAAAACATATATATGGCAACCTACTTCACTACATAGTATCACGCATTCTCAACAGATGGCGCAATTCTAGAATAACGGTATTATCATAGAAGTCTGAGTCACGTTGAAGAAGTTTGATAGCGATTTAACGTATTCACAACATACTGACATCAACCGCTGAGGCGGTGGCAGGCTCCATCAGACACAACACCAGTCTGGTCGAAGGACCTTCCCTTTTCCAATACAGCTACTCCTGCCACACTTCACCAGTTGTGGGTGACATACCGGCATGCTATCAACGTCTTCGTCAACATCACATCACATCATAATTACAGTTAGTTCTTTAGATGTCACTGAACGAGTCATGCTGCCATTCCATCTGATATAGCTAAGAGAACCTTTATAATGTAATTGGTACTAAACAGTAAGCCTACAGGTTTAGGTTAAACCTTATTAAATACGTCACTTCTTGTAACTGTAAAATTATTACCGTCTAAGTTTCGCCCGCGACTCCGCCCGCATGAATGTCGGTTTTCGCGCTAAATGGAAAATACCGAAGTAATAAATTTAATTATAAGTTATAGATTTAAAAAAAGTGGAGAAGCCATTTTTATTTGAACTATCGTATAATAGTGGCGGCTATTGAAACTGAGATCAGGCTGTGTCTTCAGTTCTACTACACCAATTTTGATGAAACACGCTGCAGTAGTTAAGTTAGAATAGTTCTTTTAAGAATGTAACAGTGTGACTAAAATCTGCCAGCCGATTTTTGCGTGGATCTCGAATAAACAAACAAAAAGATACGAAGAAAATAAAAGATGGTTTCGGTTTCAGAAGCCCTTAAGGGCTTCTGAAACCGAAACCATCTTTTATTTTCTCGACCGACTAATTAATTAGTCGGTCGAGTTAGATTTCACGAAATATCTTTAATGGACAGACAATGAACACATCACTTAACATAAGTGTATCATCATCATCCATCATTCCCAGTCCATACCGTCCCCACTACAGAGGCACGGACCTACCCTGATCAGGAGGGGGGTTAGGCCGTAGTCTACCGCGCTTGCCTAGTGCGGATTGGTAGATTTCACACACCCATGCGGGCATGCAGGTTTCCTCACGAAGTTTTCCTTCTCCGTTAAGTACATTGGTGTCTACAATGTAAACCGTTCATGAATTACAAATAATAACTCAGTGGTACCGGACCGGGATTCGAACCCACGACCCTTCAATCGTAAGCCGTGTCTAAAACTACTACACCACCAATGTACTTAAACATAAGTGTATAAAAGATTTTATATGTTACGTTTCACGTGAAATGTAATGTCCCATATGAATATAAATCTAACTGTGACCGAGAAATATTTGTCTCGATATTCGAGCAATATATTTTACTCGCGTCATCATAAGCTGCCTGTTCGTTCTGGTTTTATCTGTAGTATATATATTATAATCATTCGACGGTCGACAATTCGTGCCAGCGGCTTTTTATTTAACCGACACCAAAGCAATTTGTCAGTAATTATATTAACTTATACGTGTGTTGCAAGTAGCTTTATATTCATTAACACCTCATGAAAGTTCACCGCTGGACACGGGACATAGACATGGGCATGTTCAGCAGTGGACTTCCGTGAGCTGACGATAATGATGACGATGTTTAGTTTCCAGTCCATGCGTATAAATGGGCGGTGAGCGTGTGGATCGACGAGCTTTCTCGGGAAGGATCTGTTAATACCCTAATATGTACATTGTTGTCCATTTGTGGTCTGGTTGTGTCTTTGTAGTTGTATCCGTAGAAAAAAAAACAAAAAGTGGGGAGAGAACACAATTCGCCAATTTTATTGAGCAATACTTAGAAGACAGTCAAAATTGAATTAACCAACAGGAGCATACATAGAATTATTTCCAATAAAAACATCTGCAACAGATGAAGATCGATATAGGTCGAGGCAATTTTAAGTACAACATCAAAATAGACGCAAATCCTCATATTAATTTCAAGCCATATTCAACTCTAGTCACAGTCTGACCACTAGTCAAAAATTGAATGATAAAACCCCAGATAAAATATTTGGCGTTCTCACAATTGCGAGTTTCAGAGAATCTTAGCAATATGCTTTGACATAAGCTTGCTAAATTTAAAATATTTCCCTAACTACATTATAATTAATAATTATAGGTATTAAGCCGTGGGACCGCAATGAGGAACAGTAACACTTTTGAACCTTATGAAATAGCGGCGTCGTGGTCCGCCAACCGACACGTCTCCTTGGCGAGGGGGGGGGGGGGGGGGGGGGGGG
>WUAW01021933.1:185-11419 GCA_017165845.1 Thaumetopoea pityocampa
CAGCATTCTATTCTTATACCCTTTCTATCATTCAAGTATTTGTCCCATTGTCCCGTACACCCTGTATATGTTATTTTTAATTGAAATCTGTATTACGAATCATTGGTAATAGACGCACAAGAATACTTCAAGTTCTATTTAAGTCTATCCCTATATTTATTTATTATTTGGGAAGCATACAATATCTAAATGACATTGTATATTCTCCAAATAATAAAGTTATTAAATTATACTTACACAATTTCAATCTCACGCGCCAATCATAGAAATATATCAACAAAGACATGGAACCTAGTAAATGATTACTGATTACTAAATCGATACTTAAATTTTGGAGATTCTCTTATTAAAAATTCTATTTTGAAATAAAATAATGCACATAACTTAAAATCTCGAAGCACATATCAAGGAATAATTTCCGAATTATCTATTCCAGGCACGTTATGCGTTGATACTCTCAATGTTACGACTACAACGTATCTCTTTGAAATTAGTTTCTCGTTTTGGGCTCCACGTGATTTTAAGACAAATATCCGTGCCAGCAAATAGTACGAAGTTTATAGTGAAGTTTCAGACGAGAAACAACACCCCGACTAGAATTTAAACTTGGAGATAAGTCTTTGTGAGGTTTTAATGCTACATACACGGTATCATAATGCTAAATTGAACTTCGGTTTGCAAGCGTAGAATAGAATAGTTTTTATTATGCATTTTAGTCAAATAACAATTACGTTACGTATCGAGTGGTTTATCGCAAACTGTGTTTTCTTCCAGACAATATTTTTATGGACAAGATTGATTAGGTCAATATAGTGGCAGTTAAAATTCCGCAATATTCAGCAGATTAAAATAAATAATAACCGTACATATACTCACACTGGTATCCCATAAAGGTAGATAGAGATCATAGTTCGCCACATCACTCTCTCGCCTATTCACATTAATACTTCTTTTACACTTTCATCTATTAAAGGTGCTAAGAATTTGACCTTGATGAAAAAAGTTGTTGATTTGATCAAGGTATATTAATAATAATAGGTAAAACAAATTTTGCTCAAGCGTGATCCTTCTTTAATACAATTCCGCATTTATCTTAACTAATCACAGGCAAAATATGAATCATTTGCTTTTTTTTGACGCCCTTTTGAGCAACTTTGAGCACATACATACACCAGCACCTCGAGTCTTTTAATATGCGACATAACTCATACATGCTGCATTTCTTCAAGAGGACTAGTTTGAATGTACACTTATGATGTTCACGATTCGCGAGGCCTTTGTTGGATGTTCTTACGCGGGAAATCCCTGCCGTCAATTGGTCCTTATTATACAGTTCCATGCTATTGGGTTGTCTGATGCCAGCCCTAAGCGTGATAAACCCTCTTACAATATGTATCAGTAGCCTAAATCAACTCAGTACTGAATATAATGGATAAGTTTCATCCATCCCCAGTCTATATTCGTGCCCTCTGCAGGGACACGAACCTCCCGTTATCATGAGGACGATGGGCCTCATCATCCTCATGATAACGGGATCGTAGTTTACCACGCTGGTCTACTGCAGGTTGGTCCTGTTAAGATGATGCATAAGTGATGCAGATTTCCTCACAAAGTTTTCAATCTTTTTTTTTCATTACCTTATGGAACTAAAAATTAATAACATTTAAACAACAATTTGTTTACAGTAACATTAGTTACATAAAGACATACACACACTCGCACACAGACCGTTATATTATTTTGCAAGTTGTGGTATTTTAACTTCGTTAAATATTTAGGATTTCTGCATAAATCTGTTGTAATTGGGAAGACAATTTTGAACGATATTGAAGTAGCGGATATATCTATCTAGTTTACAATAAAACAAGAATGCCACTAGTTTATTAGTAGATAAAGGAAAATCGCCGTTATGAGAACTAACAAAAGTCAGAGGTAACTTTATCAGTTCACGGAAGTAAATGTGATATACCCGGAAATGGCGACCATTTCACGCTATAACAAGCAGAGACCAAAATACCGCAGAGGGTCGACAAAGCTTTGTTTGTATCAAGTACTCATTATCTTTTGTAGATAAAATATATTTTTTTCAGATTCGTCACTCTATTGAAAAGCATTTTCACGCATGACAGATTAGATCTTTATTTCATTTTATTTATTTGGTTAACCAACGTATGATGACATCAGCACTAATTATAATAATAATAATAAATGATTTATTTCTCACTAAGCACAACAATATAAACAACTTAGGGCTTGGTTAAAAATCTTGGTTGTAGAGAGACTAGTGCCTGTGTTAGGTTTAATATACATCTATAGTGCAGGTCACCGGCTCTCCAATCGTATAATCATCGTATCAAAAGTACCACAGCCAAACCAATAACAATACAGTAGCAAGTGGTGATGCCAGTAATTAGTATAATTATAAATATTATTAATATGTACTATTATAATATTGTTAAATGTCAAATTTTCAAAAATCAGATACGTTTAAAAATTAACTATGCAGCTCAACTAATTAAAGGCTTCTGAAACCAAATCCGTCTATGTTTGTTTGTTCGGGCTTCACGCAAAAACCAGCGGTTAGATTTTGGTTAAATTATTAGTCTTAATGGTATTATTCCGACTTAAGTAATAGGGCATGTTTCATCAAAATCGGTCCAGTAAAATTGAAGATACAGCTTGATCCCTGTTTTAGTAGCCACCGCTAAGATAAGAGAGGTCAAGTAAAAGTGGTTCTAAGGTTTTTTTTATATAAATCTATATTTATTTTGGGATTTCTCATGTAGCACTAGATCAACATTCACGCGGGCGGAGTCGCGGGCAAAAGCTAGTGAATAATATACTTGCTAAATGTATCAAATACTTAGAGGGAAACATCATACACCATATATTCTAATTAAAACAATCCTTATAACTAACCATTAATATAAATATAACAATTATACCATTATGAGAAAAATACAGCGAGTGCTTTATGTAGTATGATTTGAACCAAAAAAAGTGCCAGAAGTGTAACGACGATAGAAGTAATAGATAGTATAGTGGCCTGTTAGACGAGTAATAACGCTGGTGTCAATTAATTACCCGTCATCTGGTTCTCGGGGTGTGCGCGGTAAGAACCTAGTGACCCTGTTATTACGCCGTTTACAACCTATAAAACTATTCACATCTCTCTATACTATTAAAAAATTGTTAAATATAAAATCTTTTAAAATCAAAGATATTTAAGTAACTATTTAGATCGATTATTTAGGGCATCTGAAACCAAATACATCCATGTTTGTTTGTTTATTTGTTTGTTCGAGCTTCACGCAAAAACCAGCGGGTAGTTTTTGGTCAAAGTGTTACTGTCTTAAAGGTACTATTCAGACTTAAATACTGCGGCATGTTTCATCAAAATCGGTCTACTAGAATTGAAGATACATCTTAAAGCACAAGAGCTCGAGTAAAAGTGGTTTTTAGATTTTTTATATAAATCTAAGGATTATTTCGGGATTTCCCATGTTGCAGAAAAGCTACATTAACGCGGGCAGAGCCGCGAGCAAATGCTAGTTTATGAATAACAGTAAAGGCGAAACGACACGAGCGACGGTCACGAATCGTTGACGTTCAAAGCGGACGTCACTCACACGACGCCTTTGTCAAACGAACACAATATATCACGATTATCTGCACCTTGTCATTCTGGCAAGAATTTTAATGTACAGTTTCTACTTTGTCCGTAAAAATAATCGTAATATCAAAAATATTTGTAGCCAGTTTGGTAAAACTTAGTTAAATTTCGCTATAGTTCTTGTCCTTGTTTTATATTGAAAAATTTATAAATTTCCCACTCATCAATATTGCTATGAATCAGGGGGTTCGAAAATGCCGTCTGCGTGACAAATATTATTTATTTAATTAACAGACTCCAAAGACGTCGATAAGTTACAATCCAGATCTCACAGTATTACTACTGAGTAACTACTATATGCCGATATACTATTACTACTATGCCGATGGCTACTGAGCCATCGGCGTCGCAATAGTCGTTGAAATCTTCTTATATTCGCTTCGAATTGTACACCATATCGCAGTTACGAATTAACTAATCCCTCATGCCGGACGCGGAGCTTTTTTATATCAGCGCGTGAGCTAGAGTAATTTCTACGCCATTCTAGACAACTGTCGAGACTCAGTACATGTCGTGTCCTAGATACCCGGAAATGTCACGGGAATATCGACCTTATGACACAATATTTCCGAGTAAACACGTTCCTTGTTTATTTTTAGATGTTGTTTACGAATTATTACATAATGATGCTGATTCTGTTGTAATCGAACTTAATTAAATTTGATCTCTCCCTATCTTTTTCCAATGTCAAACGCCAAAACAAGATAGTAAACATTTATAGCGAATACCGACCTACGTTTCTGTCAATCGATTCAAAAAAATCGCGTCTAAATCTTTTAATTTTGACGTTTCTAAACGAAAGTGACAGCACCAAAATTGTGGCTATCTAGGACTAGATTTAGTTAAGTTCTGTTACAACAGAATCAGCACGAATATAGAGGGATGGATCATTCTGGAACAAGATGTACTTATCTTGCACCGACAGCTACGCGCATTACATAACAGTATAATAACGTTGAAATTTATCTCATATACTATCTGTCCTTTGATTTTCATGAATAGAATAAAAAGAAAATATCATATTAAAAATTAATTAAATTTTGTGTATCAAATTCCAAAACGATTGATTAATTAGTTCAATCATGAAGAGATGACAACACTTCACGATTGAACTAATTAATCAATCGTGAAATGAAGACACACATGCACTTATGCTTTTGTAATTAATAATGATGAATCACAATTTTAAAATGTCAATGATGGTATAAATCAAGCCCTAAAATTTGTGTTTTATAACGAGAAGCATATCTCTAAATTTCTTATCTGTGATCAATAAGCTGTGATTAAGCTATATATTTTTTAATTGCTCCGATGCTGGTCACTTCTTGCGTCATTCGAAGATTGAAATCACTCGTTGTAACAACTCTATTCATGTTGTATCGGGTGATGGACATGTAATTGCGCTTTCTCTAACAAGAGCCGAATATATGTCAAATATACTTAAATAATTAGAGCCCACTCGATATATCGAGCTTCTTAAAAAGAATTAAATCGCCAATCTCGAAAGTATCTTGTCTGTTGTGACCCTTATAACTCCAAATGGAGTGTGACACTACCCTCCTCTCCGGAGTTTTCGGCTCTTTTCGTTTTGAGTTTGGCTTAGAACTCTCTCGGGTCTTTAAATTTATTTCATTCTTGCTCACCAACAGTTACTTTCTGTCACGCTGATAATCGAAAACGGATGGCAATGACTTGTCACAGATGAACAGACATGACGTCAGTACTTTTGTACAATAGAATTCGGGAACCACGGTCTGAGATTAAATTACTTTTTTAATGTTTATTCATAAAGGCACTTAGCTCGAAGTGTTCCAATTTATGACCAATTCTTAAAGTACTTCTTGTACTAATGGTATGTTTCCTCCTGTGCGAATTAATGTTCTGTGTACACCATTGTGTGTGGCGCCGGCATAATAGCGTCACTCCATCTCCTCCCGTGGGTGCTGTGAGAACCAGCTAAGGGATGTACCAGGATAATGGGCAGAAGGGTTATCCTGTTATTCATTCAAATCCACTGCGATCTCCAAGATGCCTACAAAGCGTGAACATTATGGGAAATCTCTCCTTTTTAAGGTGGAGGTCTATATTCAGCAGTGAACTTCCAAAGGTTGACGATGATCTGATCTGATAATGAAGATGAAAGATAACCCTGAGATCTGCTCTGTATTGTGTACATCTCGATAGCAGTTCGCTAACGGTTCTTTGTTTTAGTACCAAATACAATTAAAAGTTTTTTTTACTTATGATAAAGACCGAACAAACTTTCAGTCTAAACCGAAATAAGAATTTGCTTCTATATTAGTTTCATTGGAAATGGAAACTTATCTAGACGATTTCCGAAAATATCTTTTGTTTTTTTTTAGTATTTTCTAAACACGATCTGCTCTGTAGTCAGTAAAATGCTGTTACATAATTAAATAAAAATAAATTATTTAATCCTTTCATTACCAATGCCGTATTTAGCCGACATCCGCTGAATGCCCCGTGTGTGATACTTGAAGTATATAATTATTATTATGTAACACTTCAAGTTTTTAAATTATCCTAGCTTTCATTTTTTACTTATAATACCTGTAAATCTCTAAATATGTACACTTATTAAAGTAAAGAAAATCCTAACATCAGCTTATCACCGTGCAATGTGCACACTTCGCGGTGCGCTCCAGCGTTCAGTAGCGTCACTTCGGTGAAGGATAAGGTTAAAGAAACAAAATTATAATCTATATTTATTTATATGATTAACGTTTTCTACGAATGTAATCAGTCGACCGATCTAGGTTACTTCTTTTTCGAAATGAGAGCTGCTGTTGGCCCCGAGGCCTTTACAGCGTCACCGGACGAGGTGGCGAGCGCGAAGTGCGCTCCAGCCTAGCCTTAACGGCTGAGAAGCGGGGTGGCTAGCGCGAGGGCACCTCAAGCCTCGGCTTGGACGGCCGCCGTGGGGGATTTCATCGGGGCTGCGGTGAGGAGGCAGATTACAGGGCAGGGCGGGGGTTTCCCCGGCCCCGTTGGGGGGGGGGGGGGGAGGACTAGGTTACTTCTATACTCTGTACGATTATGGAACGTATAATGAACTCACGCCTCGTAGCATACTTACAGTAAAATGATCTCAGTGACCGACAATACGGATTTCGCCGAAATCGCTCAACTGAGGACCTACTAGCGTATGCTACTCATATCTGGGGTGAAGCCATCGAGAGGAATGGAGAAGCAATAGCTGTTTCTCTTGACGTCTCGAAGGCTTTCGATAGCGTCTGGCACGTCAGTCTCACGGGCAAGCTTGCAGCGTATGGCTTATCACCCGGCATTATTTCTTGGATAAAATACTTCCTGAGGGAACGTGAGCGTGTTCCTGAGGAAACGCCGAAGGGAATTTTGGCCAAAACCGAAATTGTTACCGAAACGGGATGAAACCTAAATCGAAACTTCGGTCACTACTTATAACTATTTATTAGTTCTACATACTCTTCTCAATCTGTTTATTTTAGCCAAACCATAATACCATTTAACTAAATTAGAATTTATATCCATGACCTTTTTAGGTGTAATCCATAAAGCCTTCCGATTTATTGCCACATTAAGATATATTAGGTTCGCTTATAAATTATGAACCCTCGGAGACGTATCTCTGTTAAAAATTAAGATACCATTTTCAAGTATGATAATATTTGCATCATCAGCAATCTATGTACTATCAGCCTATTAGTCTTCTGCTGCATATACTCTTGCAGTACTCTTCTGTAATGGGAGGGTTTTGCCATTATGTCCACGTTAGGCAGGCATCTCGAAAGTCGCAGTAGATGTTCTATGACATGCATACTCGTACATACATACACTCTCGCCGGTATCCCGGGTAGGTAGAGACCACAGTTTACCACATACTACGATCCTGACACACCTCTCTCGCCTCATCCACATCCATACATGTTTTCATACACTTTCGTCGATTAAGGATGCTACGAATTTGACCTTTTTGAAACAAGTTGATTCGATCAAGATAAGTTTTCCTGGGCGCCCTCTTCTGACACTTCCACTCACATTTACCTGGTATATTCTTTTCATCAATCGAATCTCACTCATTCTTTCTAAATGAACGAACTATTGGAGCATTCCTTGTCACCGCATTATCATATTTAAACTTACATCCATCCCTAATCAAGCTATTCCTCAATCAATCACTCAGGGAACGCATTTCCACTGCATTCACTCGACTTTTGTTCTTTTTTTATGTTCTATGAATCACGTAATCATTCTGCTGCTGGTATTATATTTCTTAACGAGTTTCTATCTAATGAAATGAAAAGGAATTGCATGATATACTATTAATCTTTTGGCGCTAAAATGAATGCAGACCACTACATTTATTTCTGCACGTCTGCCCGTCATTCTTTATAAGGTATAAAATCTAAAAAGATAAATTAGTAATTGGCCTAACGTAGTTCGAGTGTGAAAACTCCGCTTAGACATTCATCCAATCATAAATATTAAAATAGGACTAAGAAATTGTGATCGCATTCCTCACTGACGCTCTTTCATCACGGGGTAATAAAATGAATTCCTGGCTATCCAGCGTTAATCTCAATGCAGGTCGAAGCTTATGAGCTGATCAAGAATATCAGCAATCAGAAATTATATTTTGGATACTAACACATACATAATATAATATTTTGAACACAACACGCACATTGATCTAGTCCCAAACCAGGGTTCCCCGTATCTTGGGTATTAGACAACGATATACATACTTATATAGATAAATACGTCCATGACTCTGAAACAAATATTTCTGCTCATCACACAAAGTTTACCCTTGCCGGGATTTGAATCCAAGGCTCGTTGGCACGGAAAGCAAGGTCAATGCCACTGTGCCAATAAGTCGTCAGGGCGTCAGTTATTTATTACGAAACCTGTTCTCCATCTCTTTCCATCTTATTTATGATATTCATTAGTCAAGACTTTTTACGAACCGGCTACTATCCTACTTGTAATGGGAGACTTATTGTTCAAACAAAACTGTGTTCCTACACAGTTTTTTGGGATGGATTTTGGGAACCTCCTGTTATGCATCCTTCAGTGGTCTGATACAAATCGCCTGCTTGACACCAAATAGATTTAGTTTACATACCACCATTAGCCCGTGGACGTTCACTGCTGGACGTATCTCTCCTCTTTAAAAAGTTGGAATTTGCTGTAACCTCCACAGTTGACAGACCTCTTAGGTAGAGATCGCCGTAGATTTTGACTCAGTAACAGGATAGTTGGTTCTACAGCATCCATGGGAAGATATTTAGTGACGCTATTATTACACGGGCGCTACATAGCAAAGTTTTCACATATATTAAATTTGGTCCCTCCCTATCTTTTTCTAATGTCAAACGCCAAAACGAGATAACTACAATTTTGGTGCTGTCAGTTTCGTTTAGGAACGTCAAAATTAAAAGATTTAGGTGCGATTTCAGAACACACAGACTAAAGATACGCAAAAACGCAACATTTATTTGAACTTCGTTTGACAGAAACGTAGGTCGGTATTCGCTATAAATGTTTGCTATCTCGTTTTGGCGTTTGACATTAGAAAACAATAGAGAGGGACCAAATTTAGTTTAGTTCTGTACAACAGAATCGGCACCAATGTCGCGAGGTTATTAACAGCGTGTGTTTTAATGGGCAGCTCTTTAGTTCACTATATTCATCGTTCGTGGGTAATGAGGCCATTGACAGGACAATCCTTAAATTAGGGTTGCCGGGTTAATGGGAATACAGGTAAATGAAATTCTGTAATGTAATTGCATATTATCCTAATTTTTTGAGCATCTAGATTTTAAATTTTTTTTATAATATTCCAAATCCCAAAAAAATTAAAATACCATTTCTTGGTGCCAAAAAACAGAATGAAAGTTGATATAGTCGTAGAATGAGATCTCCTCCGGCTGGATCAAAGAAGGATTTATTCAAATTACTATATTTTAATAATATCGCTCATCCAATAGAACAATGACGTAATTGCAAAAAAAGTTAAAATTTTATTTTGTGTTTAATTTGGATGATTTGTTGTTTAATATGGATTTTTTTTCGAGAATGCTTAAATTATTAATAATAATCTATAAATAAATGATGAAAAATCATGATAATTGATATGATTTACAAAATGGGTATAATCCAATTTTAAACTGAAACGCTTCTTCTGATAAATTGCAAAAATGTAATTGCGTCATTGTTCTACTGGATGAGCGATATGGTTTAAATACTTCTCTGGTTTAGTCGGTGGCAGCTACTACTGACGTATTCAGAAGTTCTGGAGCTAGTTGCAAGTGTTTTTCCGATACTTTGCGAAATTATTCTAACAGCTTACTGTCAGCGTAAGCCTCCGCTTATGCCCTTAAGCTGTCGTGTGATGTGCACTCGGCTCCTGTCGGAAGTGTAGACGGCAGTGTGGCCCGCGGAAAAGGCTAAATATTTATTACGCAAAAGAGGAATATTATTTGTATACTATGTTTTGGCTACTGCTCCGCCCGCGTGAATGTCGGTTTTCCGCTACATGGGAAATCCCGAAACAATCATAGATTTATATAAAAAAGTCAAGAACAACCTTAACTTGAGCTCTCGTACGTTTACAGCGACAACTAAAACAGGGATCAGGTTGTATCTTCAATTCTATTGGACCGGTTTTGATGAAACATGCTGCAGTATTTAAATCGGAATAATACCTTTAAAACTGTAATAGTCTGGCTAAAATCTACCCGCTGGTTTTTGCATGAAGCTCGAACAATTTCATTTTCACAATTTTATAAAAGTATACAAAGACTGAATATTAGAGGGGGAAATCAGAGTGTTCCGAGAGACTCCGGCTTGAAAGCGTCGCTGCGATAAGTTTGTAATAATGAAGTAGCGGAAGGAGTAATTGGACTAAAAAGAAGTAAAAAATTCCATAGGATGAGGAGGTGTCCCCGACACTCCGAGACAGTTAACTTGATATTCAAACTGTTATGTCAGACTTTGATGACTGATTGGTGCAGTAACAGTGATCCTGCTTTTTGTACCAATGAATCCTGGGTTCGAATCTCGGTAGGGACAAGCTTTGTGTGATAAGCACAAATATTTGTATTCGAGTCATGGATGTATTTAAATATTTATAATATGTATTGTATTTATGTATGTATGTCGCTGTCTAGTAACCAAGATACAGGGTTATCCTAGTTTAAATCTAGATCAGTATGTGTGAAAGTCTTCAGAATATTATTATTATTATTACTTTGTCAAACGCATTTGCCACGTCGAAGGAGAGGGCGCCCGTGTCACGGGGTGATGGTAGTTCCGGCCGTTCAGGATGTGCTCCGTGATGACTAACCTGTCTCAAATCTTGTGAATAAGAACATACATATATTAGAGCATCATGTTCCAACTCCGATGTAAGTGCTGTGCTACTCTGGAGGACGGAGTCTTTATGCTTTCTGTATGTTGATTGCTTAGACCAGAGGTTCCTAGACTTTTTTTCTCATAGAGCACTTTCAAAATTTAGCTGGTTCCCCTGCAGCTACATCATCATCATCATCATCCCCAT
>WUAW01021936.1:322-12772 GCA_017165845.1 Thaumetopoea pityocampa
CACTGGCCGAGTAGAAACTCTCAGTGTCACTACTATTCATAGTCATATTTAGAGCCATGTATATAACTTATCACTTTTCTTAGTTTATGGCGTTTGACTATTTGGTACAATTCTGCCAATATCCGTTGTGAAAGTATTATAAACTTAGGGGTAGTTAGTGGTGAAAATAAAAAAAAATTAGCAGTAAAAATAAGGAAGATCCTTCGACCAGGATAATAAATCTAAAACAAAGTATGCGAAAATACAGAGTTATTGTTAGTAGAACACACTTATAATTTATTGTCTATATCTCATAGAAGCCAAAACGTAGTGTTATAGTGTAAATGTTTTTTAAACGCTAGTTAAAAATGAATGTATTTGTAACTTTCAATCTCACTTTTGTATATAATATTTTATATAATTTAAGTTTGCTAGTCTGGTAGGTGGTACCTATACATAAGAACAGTGATAAGTACTCGTAACGCACAGTGAAGACATTCGTTAACGAAAACGTTACGAATATTTTTTTATAATAACTGTTATTTCGTAATTGTAAATATTAATTAATTTTTTTATTAAATATGATATTAAATCAGTTTGTTTTATTTTATTTAACAAATATTGCATCAATTAAAACGATATTTTTTACACGTGGAGAAAATCCAAAACTTCCGCAAGCGAGGGGGAACAAACTTTTGGTGACTAAATTCCCTGCGCACTCGAAGAGGATTTCCTACTAACGCTCCTTTGTCTCTCTTTCTTTTTAGCACTCCTAGGGAAAAAAATGTGCTCGTTTCTACAACACCTCAGCAGGTCTATGGTGGGTACTCAACAAATATACCATAAATATCTCATGCTGAGTATGACTAAAGAAGCGGGCTTTCTAATTTGCTAATTTTTTTTTTGTAAAAAGGAGGCAATCTTATATTTCAGTTTTTGAAACCATGCGCTACACCTTCCATTAGTGAGAAGACATCCATTTTGTTCGTTTTCTAGAACAGTAATAACTTTCAATTGAGTCAAATTCGTAGTATGTAATATAAATATACAATTATAAGTATCAGAAATGAATATAGCCTCGTAATACGAAAATGTTAGCCTAAATATTTAACAACGCAATTTTCTAGAAGTTTGTTTCATATGAATATAGGAATTTGTAGACGTCAGCCTGCAGTTGAAGGGGGCCAAATCGAAGTTCAAATCCGAATTTCGAAGCACAACATTTCGAAGTCATTGTAACGCTAACGCGACTCCCGTGGTAGTTTTTAGAGGGTTCAAAAAACATATTTTTCTGCGTTTCAACGGAATGCGTCAGCCATTATCCACTCGTAAAAACGCAGTTTGTAAGGCAAGTTTGTACCGCAAAGGTTTATCATTCATTTAACGCTCAGCGATATTTTCAATAATTTCAAGTTTATATTTTCAATAGAGATATTTAGTTTGCAGCAACATGCTCAGACAGTGCAGTGCGTCGAAAATAATTACGACGATTAGAATCATGGTAAGAGCATTGGTGGTCAAGTGGTGCTAAGTATGGTCCACGGTCGAAAAGGTCGCGGATTCGATCCCGGTAGGAGACCACTGGGTTATTACAAACTTATGTACAGTCTACATCACGTGGTGCATAGTGTGGTAGACTACGGATCAATCCCCTTTTTATCAGGGGAGGCCCGTGCCCCTGTAATGGGGTCGAATATGGACTGGGGATGGATGATGAACCATCAATAAAACTTAATATCATGAAAACATTTTTTTATTATCGATAAAAATGAAATTGACATTAAATTAACACTATTTACAAATTAAAATTAACGAATACTTAAAATCGAATTGTCATGTACATATTGAATGCAATCATTTTGGAATTAAAAACCGATCAGGTTCAGTACCGATGCTGAACGAACGTGAAACAAAACTTGAGTATTAAAAAATTCGTATAAAATTCCCTTAACTAATTACATACTTGGTCCCGCCTCTGGCCTGAGCGTTATATGAGGGGCATAAAAAAAGCGCCACTGTCATTTTTTTAGAAAAAAAATAGTACCATGATGTTTAGGAGCAACATTGACACAATCACGTTACGCTAAAATCACGAATAGTAAGATGGCCACTCCGTATATTAGCTAAACACGTTAAGGTGGCCAATGAAGGGATTTGTAAGGAAAACCTCAGAGTAACTGAATATCATTACGTTTATCCACTCCTACTCCATGGACAGTGGCATTTTTGGGTTTGTCCCCCTCAAATATGACTCACACGCACTACATAGGTACATAGACACATTTAAGTCACCAATACGCCATCTAAAATATGACTGTACAAATTACAAAATCTCTTAACATTTATGTATCTTTAAATAAAACGGAGTTTTCTAAATATTGAAACTGTTAATTTTTCATGATATTTACAATGAAAAACTTTTAACAACTTTATAGATGAGTTCCGACTGACCAATGATCCGTCTGTATCGCTTGATAGTCAGTATTGCATATCGCGATCAAGTTTGAGATGACGTTGTTAACAATAGTTGTAGTGGTCTTGAGTAATAAACAATTAACGAAGAGGGTAGATTGATTCTTTTGCTCGTAAAATCATCCTCTACCCTCGATATTTTAAGTTCATACGAGATCATGACGATTGCAAACAGTGCTGAAATATCGGAAACTTGTTTCATCAATATATAATACATAGTGACAGTGGGTGGCACTTAGCTCGCAGAACCGAGGGACGTTCGGTAAAGTGCTGGAGTAGCGACCCCGAACCAGAAAGCGTAATGCGGGTAGACCTCCAACTAAGTGGATTGATGAATTGGTGTGAAAGTCGCGGGTAATCGATGAATGCATGCGGCTCATAACCGCTCAGCGTGGCGATCATTAGAGGAGGCCCATGGCTAATGTCCAGTAGTGGACGTTGGTGGGCTGATATGATGATGATATCCTATATACATACCTAGTAAATATTACGAAAAATATAAGTTTCAATGTAATATAATAGTTTCAATGTAATAAAAAAATAATAATAGTTTAAAAACCTATACAGTTATATTGTGCGTATGTCGAATTCACAAAACACATAAATCACAAATCAGAATAAACACACATCAGGATAAAAACACGTAAAACGATTTGCAGGGGACAACCGTTTAAAATTATAAAATTGAATCATGTCTTTAAAAAAAATTAAAATCAATCTCAATATTTATTAAAATAAATCTCTAATAACTTCACCAAAATAATGCTTAGTAATTATGAGACTAGGAGTATCCGTAAGATGAGTCTGGGATTGAAAACTGGAGTCTTAGGCCGGTTATCAATTTGTGACTCGTAATTACTAGTTTTCTAAAAACTGGATCACATCGTCTATACTGATGATATAAATAAAATTACCAAGTGTCACATAATACAATTACTTAGAACTATTCAGTTTTAAAAAGAAAAGAGGTCAGTCGCCGAATTCAACTCGGCTGGGCAGGGTTCGGGAAACTACGTGACATCTTCTCGTCAAAAATACCGCAATGCCAAATATTCAATCAGTGACCAAGATATTCAATCAGTGCGTATTGCCAGTGATGACCTATGGATCTGAAACATGGCCACTGACTATGGTATTAGTAAAAGATAGAGCCTAAATTTGGTTGTCTTATAGCAGAATATACATTAATATATGCTATATGTATTCAATTGAACATTATCCCCACTAGGCGTATGCAATTACAGGGGACAAGGCAGATGGGCGAAATCAGACAGCGACTGCTGTTTGACGTCACCAACGAGAGCCCCACAATCACTGCCAATGTCTTCAGAAATCAGCCAGGGTTTTCATTCCATTTGAGCACATAGAAATAATACACACAACTGTTTCTAATGATTTTCTAATGACTGTTTCTAATAATTTTATGAAAATCCATTAGTGCTCAGGCTGGATCCCAGACCTTCAGATCTGAAGGCGAAGCAAAATCCACTAGACAAGATTCTTTTTAGTTTTCATATCATGTCATAAAATCAATTCAAAATCAGTAAATAAAATGAGCATCTTAATTGTACTGTTAATGAGGTATTAATAAACTCGTATTTATCAATTTCCAATTGGCAAGGGGTGAAATTCCCTAAGCAACTCTCAGCAAAGTTTCCACTCTAGAGAAGTGCAGCTATATCGCTTCCCACACCTTTACAATATTCAACTGCACTGAATATCTAACATTGGTTATACAGCCCGATGAGCCCCCTGTCCAAGTTGACATTCGACAATCGTTATCGCTAATAGAAACGAAAAAAATGTATTGGAATGACAATTCTCTTCGATAAGTCACGTGTGGTTTGGCGATGAGAAGTGCCATTCCAATATATTTTTTCGTTTCTATTAGCGATAACGATTGTCGAATGTCAACTTGGACAGGAGGCCTGATGTCAAAAACTAAAAAAAAAAATATTGGTGACGGGCAATATTGATTCCAATGGAACAAAAGATCGTATTCCCGTTCACTTGCATTAATTTGAAACGCGGATTCAGGGAAAGCAATACGATAATATGATAGTAATTCTAGAATTGATGATTTTAAAAACCATTAAACTCAGTATTGTTATAATATAATAATAATATGCTGGGCACTCACACATAATCTAGATCCAAATTAGGATTTCCTGTATCTTACATACTTATATAGATAAATATAATACGTAAATAGATAAATACGTCCACGACTCCGATACGAACATTTGTGCTCATTACACAGTTTGCCACTAACAGGATTCGAACCCAGGACCCATCGGTACAGAAAGCAGGATTATTGTCACTGTAATATGTCTGGTATCAGTCGTCATTTGTAATTAGACATTAAAGTTTTTATTTCGATTCCGCGTTTCGACTTCGTATGACTGTGAAAAGCAGTGCTGATACCAGAACAGTTATCGATAAGAGATGGTACCTTTAATCCTCGTCAATACGACACTCATCGAGCCAACATACAAAATGAATAGAGACGATCACACATGTCTAAAAGGCACATTCCTTAGCAAAATCGACTTAAGGAGATTAACATCAGCCCGTATAAGTATATTAATGTATTAAATGGAATGTAAGTAATTTAATTACTTATATTATTAGTAAGTATATATGACGACTGTTTGGCACAGTGGGCAGTGACCCTGCTTTCCATGCCAATGAGTCCCGGGTACTACGAGTCCTGGTAGGGAAAAACTTTGTGTGATGAACACAAAGGTTTGTATTCCGAGTCATGGATTTATCTATATAAGTATGAATACCATAATCTTGTATCCAAGGTACAGGGAATCCTAGTTTGTTAAGTGTTCAGAATATTATATTATTATCAGAATATTATATTTTCCACTTTCGTTATATATACCAGTTGATATGTCCACACTATGTCATCGTTTATAATTCAACACATACAGCTTTTACATTGTCTTCTTGACTCATCTGAGTTTATTAAGTTTTGCTTTGCTAAAAACAACTTTTTAAATACAATTGCTTAAATATTGTATAGTTCAATAATTTTTTTTTTAAGAAGTTTGTTTAGTCTATTGATTTAAAGCAATCTAAATGAACAACGTCGTCCATTAATCTTAAGTATTGACAAAATGATCATCTTGAAAACAGTGTGTAATCAAAAATCATATTAGTAGGTTCATACACGAGTAAGCCGCTGACTAAGAACCAGCTATAGAGAGCGACTTTAGGATTTGCAACATTTGTAGCATTTCATTTTCGTTAAAAAAAAAACTCACTGTAATCAAGATAATTAACGCACTGACACAGGATAGAGTGGAATTTTATATTAGTTAAATAAAAATAACCGAATCAGGAATTAAAAATAGCATTCATGTAAACTGAATATTAAAATTACAAAACTATTAACTAGATATTTAGACTACTTTAAAACTTTACGACGACAATGGTGCTGATTCTGTTGTAACAAAACTTAGTCCCTCCCTATCTCTTTCCAATGTCAAATGCCAAAACGAGAAGGCAAAATTGTAGCTTTCTCGTTTTGTCGTCAGTTTCGTTTAGAAACGTCAAAATTAAAAGATTTAAAAGCGATTTCGATACATACGGACTAAAGATACTAAAAAAACGCAACATTTTTTTTGAACCGTTTGACGGAAACGTAGGTTGGTACTCGCTATAAATATTTGCTATCTCGTTTTGGAGTTTGATATTGAAAAGAGATAGAGAGGGACCAAATTTAGTTAAGTTCTGTTACAACAGAATCAGCACCAATTTTGATCGTTTGGTCATTAATTGTTTACTTAAAGCACGAGAAATATAATCTAATACTAATAACCTAAATGTACCTGATTTGAGTGATGTATTAATTATACTGCAGTCTTATGGCTTGCGCAGTCATACCGAACCACGTGAATACGGGTTTGACATCGGAATTGTCCAACTATCGGAATCGGGAAATTAATTCAATGTAAACAAAAAGCAACTGGGTGGTCTTTTGATATCACTGGTTGTTAATATTATAAGGTTTCTTTTGATAGGACAAGTAAGGCCCTGCGCACATAGCGGATAGTCAATTTCTGAAGTACTTCTTGATAAGTGAAAATAATGAACAAAATCAACATCAAATCAATGAGGAATATTTATTAACATGTACCTTGTTTTATATAACTATTGAATATGTAGATTTTCCTAAAAACCGTATGAATATAGGCTAATTGCACTCGTGGAAGTAAAATCAGTATATGGATTTTTTGATTACTCCCAATATTTACAGTAATAGTGGGGGACTTAATCTCAAATATTAGCTTAAAATATTTTCAATGTTGTATCGATAAAGTTAACGAGCAACGAGTTGCATAGCGTCCATCAAAAAATTTTTACCCAGGGCCTTACCCTACTACGTAAATAATATTTATGTCAATCATCTTAATTTGACAACATTTTACGCTTAAAATGTTCATTCAATCCTTCCAGAGGACTTCATGGCTAGTGTGCCTGCGCTTCAATGTTCCCACAAGCTTCCATAACATTTATTAATTAAAAGATGGTAACAGTTGATAAAAAAAAATTGTTATAAACATCAAGGAAACTTGTAGAAACACGTAAATTACATTGTGTTAAACTAAAATATTACCTATTTAAAATGAGAGTAATCTCAGATCACATTGTATTGAGTCATGGGAATGATTCCTTTCCCATCTTCAGTAATACCCTGACATTTTACTTGCAAAAAAGCCAATGTATTTTATATAAAATTAAAAGTACAGTCATATTACTAAGAATTATCCAAGAGGTATTGCCCTATCACTGGTATACAATTATATACTACACTACAAAAAAATGGCACATCATCAGACCTGGTTTTTAAAACCCCTACCATCTCAACATTTCCCAATATCTATAATCTAAATACATTCAGGAAATCTTTGGATGTGGAATGTATAAAGAGTAAAAAATTAAAAACACTGGTATCGGGTGACTTAAAACATGTACACATTAAAGTCTTTTTAAATTTTTTCTACTCTTTTCAGTTCCAATCACAATTTCACACTTCTTTCTTTTAGACGGACTCGGTGCATTGAGGTCGTATTGGGAACAGCTCCTACCTGGGTGTCTTCCACTATTACAAAACCGGCAGAATACATAAGAACATGTAATGCTTGAACACTCGGCCCACTGTTCACCTGTTATTTCTTGAGTAACTTTTGCCGGTTGAGAACAACGTACGCATGGAAGTTGCATACGGGAATCTAGTGATCCGGACTGAAATATAAAAAAAAAGATAAGGTGTCAGGTATGTGTATCTCGTGAGTTCATAAGGTTTAAGACGTACTAAAACTAATGGTGGTAACTCTTCGGTAACAGAACCTAATTAAATTTAGTCTCTAGAATCTTTTTCTAATGTCAAACGCCAAAATGAGACAGCTACAATTTTGGTGCTGTCAGTTACGTTTAGACACGTTAAAATTTAAAAATTTAGACGCGACCTCGGAACATACGGACTAGAGATACGCAAAAATGCAACATTTTTTTGAACCGTTTAACAGAAATGTAGGTTGATACTCGCTATAAATGTTTGTTATCTCGTTTTGGCATTTGACATTAGAAAAAGATAGGAAGGGGCTAAATTTAGTTAAGTAATGCTATAGCAGAATTAGCAACAATATTTATCGTATACTATTTTATTTAAAAGATAATAAAATAAAAATGATTTTAAATGGCGCCTTTGTGCAGAATTGACTTTCAATGGTGTGGGCCATTCATCGTACGGTTTTTTCCACCGAGTTATGCTTCGCTTCTCTGCATAGGGCTCACTCGAGAAAAGAGAGATTTGAATGAGACTTGCGAGAAGCCGGCAGCTCCAATTCTATCCACACTGAGTAAACCAGAGGGTTTCAGTCTGAACTTGACGAGATAAATTGTTTTTCAAACACTGTAGATTGTGTGCATCATAGATAACAAACTTTTTAAATGCATCTCAAAACTTATGAACACACGACACCTAAAACGCGTAGGATAATTTTTTTGCGTGACTGAAATTAGAATCAATTTCAACTATAACTGATGACCTTATTATAGTGACCTTTTCCAGAGATTCAACGAATGTTTACTGCAATCTTCAAAATGCCCACCAAACCTAGAGACTACGGTAAATCCTTTCTTTTATAGAAGTCTATTTACAGCGGTGGACATAAACTCTAGATCGTGCGAAATTAATCGACCGCGCTTATGTATTTTGTAGGTCATCATCCACAGTAAATACCGAAGCCGCTTTAATGTATCGATAAAAGTCATAGTAAAGTTTTTAGTCAGTAAGTGTTTGATGCGCCCCGTAAGCCACTTGCGCTAGTCCTGCTTCCACTGCCAAAATTCTTTATCTTCACCGCTCCCCCCTAAATTTATGATACTTTCATAACGGATATCGACGGAATTGTGCGAAATTGGTCAAACGCTATAAACTAAGAAGAAGGAAATATGATATTTTCTCTGTCTGTACGGAAATCATTGAGTGGCAGCAAAAGGGAGCCAAGAAAGCGACTCAACCAATCATACTGCGTCCTGCTGTTGGTTCCAAAGCCCGTGTCGTCACTCGCCAGTACCAATTTAGATAGTATTCGATGGCATTGATTGGATGAACAAGGATAACTATCAACTTTAAAATCTCTTACCAGGAGTACAGTACGAAATGACTCAGAAGTGTCATTATCATTTATCAAATCGTCATTTATCGAATGAATTACAATTTTTTCAAAATTTGATTAATGTGTCTTTACAGTAATTGAAAATCAATCTTACTTTAGAGCGTTAAGGTTCATCATTTAACGTTATACTAATGCCATGAGTCATGACTGGCACGGCACGCTCAAGGAATAGGGTGACGGCGAAAAATACATTTACTGCTATTGGTGGAACAAGAAGGTGCATCGTCGATATCTCGGAGACGTGTCGTGCTTTACAGGAGAGAAACCAATGTAGTAGTTAGAGATGGGGACATATGAAAAGAGACATATTACATATAATAATAAGATATAAATGGGTATTGAATTTTACGAATATAAAGCAAAAAAGTAATAAAAATAACGGCCAAATAGGCTTCTCTCAAACAAGTTTTTTACCAAATCTATTCAGTTTCAAACAATAGAAAAAAAATATGTTAATCTTGAACATATTTGTGATAAAATTGTTGTATTCGAAATATCTGCGTCTGTATGGTCTGGTAGTAAGAGCCCGTGATAATGGCTCCCTTTTCCAACAATTCTACCATAATAATTCCTTTAGCGTCCCAAAAAACGGACGCCGTAATTTTGTCCGCGGAACTGAAACTGAATTTCTTTGATGTCGGTGAGGAAGCTCGTTTCCAAGTAATGGATTGTTGTTTGGTCTCGGGATCCAAATGGTAGATCCAGGTCTCATCTATAGTCACAAAACGTGACAAAAAGTTTTCCCTATCAGCTTGAAACTTTTCGAGATTCAGCCTCGAAATGTCGAGTCGTTTTTTCTTTTGCTCGTCAGTGAACATTCTCGGTACCCAACGCGCATAGACCTTTGTCGTATGCAATTCGTTGGCAATGATTCTTTGAATGCTACCATATGAGATCCCTGTGACCTCAGCTACATATCTGATAGTCACTTTTTGATCTGCCAACACAATATCTTCCATTTTTTTCACATTATCCTCGGTTAGACACGTGGATGGTCGTCCTTCATCTTCATCATTCATCTTCAGTGGATGTTCTGCTCAGTTTAAACTCCTTGGTACAGAGTGCAACTGTTGAGTATGGAAGAGCAGTCTCCTAAAGTTTTCAACAAGTCACTGTGTATGTCTTTGGTAGACATTTTTTTTTCAGAGGTACTTGACGACAGCTCTTATTTCATTTTTCTCCATTTAGATGTTTTCTTTTCGACGGTCCGTATTCAAATGAATGTATCTCTCGGAAACCGTGTCTTATTGATATGATTTTTTTATGGTGAATTTGTAGGTATATAAGCGAGCAAAAAAAGTAGTTTTTATTCTTACGAGGACTAGAGATAACCAAATATCATTACTTTTGGATCACCCCTCATAGTTTTCAGTTGTATAAATATTAATAGGCGTTGAGGTAGCTGAGAAATAGTGAGCGTGAAATGCTCAAGGTGATTAAATGTTGTCAGTGCCTTTACCTAACACTAAACATACACCGACATTTTATATATATCTATTTCTACCAATGGCAGTCAAATGACCGCTTTTCAAATTAAACATTGTATTCTTTTCCAGTTTCCATAAATAATACAGAATTTAACATAGGCAGTAAAACACAAAATAATTATTATGTAATAATTAAAAAACATTTTCAGTAAAATCTCAGCAGTAATTTGACCACTCTGGTAGGTTTAGTGTTGAATAGTTTTTTAGCCATGAGAATTCATTCCCGAAATAATGCCACCTAAATAGTAGAAAAGGACCATGGAATCTAAATTCCATAATTAGGGGCCACATATTGGATTCTTTACACTTGTTCAATTCTTTATAGTTCTGCCTGTTAATCTGAATAAAAATTTAATAACAATTTAGAAAGGAATTTGAGAGTCAATCTCATCTGTTATACATTAGTAATATTATTATATTTTTAAATTATAACTTTGATACATCAGTAAAATTAGTTCTGAACTAAATTTTCAACTCTGAAACATCTCATAAAAATGACAAAATATTTAGTTGATGTAATGCATTTACTTTATGTTAACTTACTGAGAATGTATAATACTGTCCATATATCTTTGACCATATATCTATATATGCAGCATCTAATATACAAAATTTACGTTTGTAGATATCTCTATAGTTTGAATAATTCAATTTAAACACTACTGCTTATTATTGCATATGCATGATTCTAAACAACTGCATGCAAAAGTATGCATGCAGGTATTTTACACATTTTCAATGAGAGCCCTCATTGAAAATGTGTAAAACAATTTTATGTTTTTCTAATAGAAGTTATATGTAGTACATTATATATGGTTGAAGATTGTGGCACATATAGTGGATTGTGATTGTAAGTTTAAATAAATAGAGTTAGATGTATAATACATGCATTTTAGTCTAGACCCTTAGTTCCCAAAGTGGTCCAGGTGGACCCCCAGGGGTCCACAGGAGACTCGATGGGGGTCTACATTGGCATATGCAAATTTCCATAATTAGATCTAATCTTCACATTTTTTGTCGAGTTTTGGGAATATGGTAGAAATGTAGCTACAGGGGGTCCACCAGAACCAGCTAAATTTTGAAAGTGGTCTATGAGAAAAAAGCGTCTGGAAACCTCTGGTCTAGACAATATTTGCCATTTAAGCAGTGATGTCAATAAAAGTAAGCAATGCTAATGGTGACTGTTTGTTAGCTGTCTAAACTGAATTTGAAATAAAGTAAGCACCCTATTTAACATTTAATTTAGACTTGAATTCCTCAGTTTTTCAGAATGCATGTTAATTTCTGACTGGTTTAAATGACACTATTGTCATAAGGATTGTGGGGGCTACAGAAGATGTCAGTCTGTTATTAGAATAGGTTCTAATCATCAATTCAATCATCTGGAGCTCCATAGCCATATTGTTCGCAATAACTGCAGACTTCATCTCAAATCAAAATTATGCTAAGATGAATAAGAAAATAAAGCACATACCTTCACAAATTTCCTAAACCTGTTGGACCTTGGTGAGCGGGGTGGACTGCTAAGTATTTTATTTACTGGTTTGTCAATTATTTCATTATGTATTTCCTTTAAGCAACCATCATAAGGTTTATTTTGCTTTTGGCTGTTAACTCTAGCTAGTATGGCACCTACATTATTTTCCCGATTCTCCCTAATTCCTTGTATATATTTTCTCAATTGATCTTTTTTTTCATCTGTGTTATTCTCCCTCCAGAGTTGATTCCATTTAGCACTAACTGAGCAAAAATTAGAGATATCTTGAATTGTTAGATAACTGAAAATTTTTTTTAATGGTGGAATGGCACTTTGCTTG
>WUAW01021948.1:164-12490 GCA_017165845.1 Thaumetopoea pityocampa
CATTGGAATAGGATTTATAGTGCTCTCGGGTACCAATCTGTATAGCAGATTTAGCACAGGAATCAGCGGATATTATTAAAAATTAATCTATACTATTATAAAACTGATAAATGTCACTTTATTGAAATTAAAGAAATTAAAAAAACTACTCAGATCAACTAAATAAGGGCTTCTGGAACCAAATACATTGATCTTTGTATGTTTCTTAATTAAGGGCTTCCGAAACTAAATCCTTCGATGTTTGTTTGTTTGTTTGTTCCAGCTTCACGCAAAAACCAACAGGTACTTAGACTTAAATACTGTGGCATGTTTCATAGAAATCTGTCGAGTAAAATTGAAGAAACAGCTTATTGCTTGTTTTAATAGCCATCGTTAAGGCACGAGAGCTCAAGTAAAAGTGTTACTAAGGCTCTATATAAAAATCTATAATTGTGATTTCGCCGGCAGGAGCTAGTGAATGATATTTTGTTTGTTTAGAAATTCAGTAGTGTGGTGAGTGCATTGTCGGTGTGGGGCAGCCACTGCGACGCGGTGGTGGCGCGGCTGGGCGCGTGCCGGGGCCTGCTGCGCCTGCGCCGCGACGACCTGCGCCGCCTGTGGGCCGACGCGCGCACGCACCACCACGCGCTCAACATGCTCACCGACATGTGCGTCGCGTTAATACTACTTGCATNGGCAGCCACTGCGACGCGGTGGTGGCGCGGCTGGGCGCGTGCCGGGGCCTGCTGCGCCTGCGCCGCGACGATCTGCGCCGCCTGTGGGCCGACGCGCGCACGCACCACCACGCGCTCAACATGCTCACCGACATGTGCGTCGCGTTAATACTACTTGCATTTTTTTTATAGAATTTTAATTATATTTTTTTTAGTCTACATAATTGATACCCAAAGTGGTCTATATCGACCCCCAGGGGTCGACGATACACCTGCAAGGGGTCCACGTCAACTGTCAAAACACATTTGAAGTTGATGAATTTGCAGTATTAGCTAGGTATTAGGCGTCTATCTAAAACCGAAAATGGCACTTGCCATTTTCGGTTTTAGATATACGCCTAATACCTAAGGTGTTGTAGACCACTTGGTCTACAACACCTGAAAATTTGGGGATTTCTGGTCTACATGAACATTAAATACTAAGCATCCAAAATATTGCAGATACGTATTCTGGTCTTGTATCGCTGCTTTTCAAACTCATACAAGTACTCGTTTTGTTTCCCGCGGAGCGAAAAGTGTGCTACGGATACTCACTTCGCTACATAAAACGAGCGTAGCAAGTGTTAAGAAGTTGGATTTGCCTACCCTAATTCTTCAGTAGTTTAGAGTATCCCCGCCTATCACGTGGGTGACCCGGGTTTGATTCCCCACCGGAGAACCAGGGATAAGCCGTGACTGTATGGCTGTATGTACAAGCACTCATACAAATAAACATGTCTACCGATCCACTTTGAACCAGTTTGAGAGATAGATGATGGCCTGATGCTCTTTCTCTTTCGTCTATACGCTGAATACGGGAAACAAATTTGGATTGTATTTTACTGCTTTCTTGTTTAAGCAACATGCGTGTATCCATAGCAATATTCAAACTATTACAGTCTAGTACTATTCCGAAATTAAATACTGCGGCATGTTGTATCAAAATCAGTCCAGTAGAATTAAAGATACAGCTTGATCCCTGTTTTAGTAGCCGCCGATAAGGTACGAGAGGTCAAGTAAAAGTGGTTCTCAGGCTATTTTTATAAATCTACGACTGTTTCGGGATCGGGCGGAGCCGTGGGCAAAAGTTTGTAAAAATATAAATTAAAAATAAAATAAATATAATTATATTATATTGACGCAGTGAACGTGTGGTGGTATCGGAGCGCGAGACGCGGGAGTCAATGGCTGCGGGCCGCATGCTGGCGGCTGCGCACACGCTGAAGGACGCGCTTGACACCGCCGATTGCACGCTCTCGCACGTCGACGCGCTCAAAACCACCAGACAACACTTAGAGGTACCGATAAATCAGCTCGGAGACATTTTTGCGTTTGTATAATAGTAGTGTTTGACTAAAACTGGACTAAACCCGTTTTCACTAGCCACCGCGTGCCTCACGCTCTTGCATCAGTCGCTTATAAGTAGCGTTATAAGTTAGTTATACATATTAAATTGAATATATGCAATATTATGTAGCTACATAAACAATATATAAAAATATAAAAAATATTTGTTTATTTATCTGACTGTTATGACATGTGAGAATATTCCTATGGGGAAAGCATTTTTGTAATTCGAGCGCTTAAAAGCATTCGAAATGTGTGAATTGTTTAATTTACACGTTTTCACTTTTTTATAGGCAAAGAAACATGAGCTGGTGGAAGTGATAGTCCGGAGACTGAGTGAAGCGGTGTACCGCGATGAAAGGGCGCCGTTCACGCGCCGAGTCTCCGCGCGCAGGCGCACCGCCTTGTTACTGGCTGGTAAATTTTGATCATTATATTAAATGTAATTGTTGATATCGATCATCAGAACTTGAATGTGCCACAATAACGACAGACTCCGACTAAATGATAGTTTTAAAGGAAAGAAAAAGTAATGTATATCAGTATAACATAAAATATAAAAGAAGTATATGAAATATCTCTGTGTCTCGAAAAGAACCCCCATAAAGGTTCAACTAACCTGCATAAATCATGACTAGGAGTGTGATGGTTGATTGTAATAAAGAAAATAAAATGTCCTGCCCATTTCGCATTCGTCCCCATTACACGGAACCTGTCCTCATCAGGAGGACAATAGATCGTAGTCTACCATGCTGATCTAGTGAGAGTTGGTAGACTTCACACAGCCATGCAGGTTTTCTCGCGAATTTTACCTTCTCCATTGAGTATGTTGGTGTGTACAATGTAGACTGTACATGAATTAGAAATAACTCAGTGGTTTGGGACCGGGATCGAACCCATGACCTTTTAATAGCGAGTCAGGTCTGGCGCCACTAGATCACCAATGTATACACAAAAATGTTTTGGGTATAAATTAATATTTGACAATTCATATGTAGACAAAATAGGCCCAAAGACAACTCAGTATTTTATGTTAAGTTGCAAACATTATATTGACACTTTGCCGTCCGGCGCCACCATGAACAAAAAAAAGACAACTAATTTATTGTGCAAGTGTAGTGGGGTTGCTCCACATCTTCGAGATTGATTTGCTTCATATCATCTAAAAGAGAAACTCTAAGTACCAAAGAAAATGTAAATTAAGTTTACATAAAACAAAAAATAAAATTTACATAAAACAAAACAAATTTTACATTGTTTAATATGTATATCTTAGAAATTTCTTGAAAACAGGGGGACAGGATTGAAAATTCATGAGAACTAACGATGAGATCAGTAAAACATGACAATTTATAATCACCCGATAACCCCAAGAAGGTCCGGTGACAGTCAAAGAAATTTTTACGGGACGTGCGGACGGCAAAGTATTAAAATAATGATGAGTGACCAAATGTGGCAAATTTGCTGCCAATTGAATCAAATGACATACGTTAAAACAGCCGCTGCCGAACGCCGAACGTAGCGTTACAAACGGCGTATACGCTGTGACGGCTCGGTTCTATATAACGTTAGCGCTCAATAGTAGCCGTATTTGTGTGCTATATGTGTGAACCAAATATGGTGCATTGGTGGTCTAGTGGTTTTAGACACGGATGACGATCGAAAGGTCGTGGGTTCGATTCCGGTCCCGTACCACGGAGTTATTATTTGTAATTCATGTACGGTCTACATTGTAGACACCAATGTACTTAATGGAGAAGGAAAACTTCGTAAGGAAACCTGCATGCTCAAATGGGTGTGTGAAGTCTACCAACCCGCACTAGGCCAGCGCGGTAAACTACGGCCTAATCCCTCTCCTGATCAAGGGAGGTCCGTTCCCCTGTAGTGGGGACGATATGGACTGGGGATGATGATGATGATGATGAAATATATGTTGCACAGAATTAACGAAAAGTGAGGAAGTTACCGATGCGTACTTACAAGAAGTAACTCCAGAATTCGAGGCGTCGCTCACGGAGGAGGACAAGACGTTCGAAACCACTGTCATGATATCATTGGAGGCGCTCGGCGTCTTGGAACAACTCAAAGAGGCTACAGAGGTGAGTTCTTTCGATGCAGTCCAAGTGATAATCCGCTGTGAGATTTATGAGCATATTCGATCCTCAACCTGTTGGAATCCATTATCGAACATGGGCCTCCCTCATAAAAATATTTCCACGCTTTGCAGGTATTTTGGGTATATTCCACTTGCTGATTTTTAGAATCCACAAGAAGCGATGAAGTAGTGTTATTATTATGCCGATGTAACCTTGAGTAAAAACTCCATTGATACACTTTTGAGATGATCCAAGAGAAGCAAGATGATATCTTCTAAAATCCCATGGAAAATGTGGTGTGAATCGGTCTCCAATTAGATAGACAGATGACCTAATTTAAGTTGCAAGCAATCGGTGGATGCAGGTGCCTCATAGCCCCTCGGATGGCAATCGTTAGAGTATGCTTATCTGCAGCAGTAAACATCTGTGGGCTGATATGATGATATGATTGTTATATGTACAAAATATGTCTATCCTTTTACAGAAATTCAGAGTGCAAATTCAGAATGAATTATTAGAAGTGATAGATTCTGTTTCTCGTCGTATCATCGACGAAGGTGATGTGGAAGCAGATGTAGAATGCGAGGAAGATGGTGAGATACAAGATGCAGAATGTGTGACAGAGACGGGAAGACCGCTCGCGAGGCTTGTTACCAGTCTCGCCGAAGAGTTTCGAGCTTGCGCCACTAGGAATAAACGGTACAGTATTGATATGTGTGAAGATGATTGCTTGATGTAACGAAGTTAGGAAATAGGGGCATAGTGTATACGCCAAATACAAGGTAGACAGAGAGATACGTGACAATAATACGCGTCATTACAAAAAAAATTTTCAGCGCCATCTATCGAATTATAAAAACACTATGTAGCTATTTTATTTTATCTAGTTTGTAAAGTAGATGTCGTTGCGTAATAATGAAGTAATACTTTTGCAGATTATTACAATTATGGCGCGCTACGTTGCAGAAATATCGACTTTCCGATCAATGTCTACATACTGAACAACATTACTGGAGTGCCGTGCAGCAAGTTGTGAGTTGACTACCTATTGTAATCCACTACTGCACGCACACGCCCTCCATAAAAAGGGGGATGCCTGTAATACCTCGCTGTATGGGCATCTTGATAATCCCAGTGTCGACAACGGCAGATGTACACCCAAGATTCCTGTCGTATATCGTAAGATTCGTATATATATTGATTAATATTGTTAAAGTAAATGACTTCAATTCAACAACATACAACGTTAAAAATTTAATGATTCAGATAATCGAAACCTTATATAAACGGTGGGATCACGCTTTAAAAATTAGTACATATATAGTTTTCATGTCACTACACAAAGGTTAAAAAAAAATAGAAAACTGACATGCAAGGCCAAGAATGGGTATGATGTGAAATAAAGCACAAATTTTGAACCGAAAATAACATAATTACGCACAAAAAGATGAAAAAAAAAATCAATGGTCAACCGCCATCTACCAATCTCTGCGTTGCTTACGGTGAGAACATTAGTTTAACGCACATTATATTTACAACAAACTGCCTTAATTCGCATCCCTAGATCAATACTTTTAATTAAAATCTCATCCTTAAAGATAATCTCATAGCTGTTATCTTTTTTTTCGGCATGAGAGATGTTGGCCTTTACATCGTCACCGGACTTGGTGGCGAGCGCGAAGAGCGCTCCAGCCATTGCCCTAAGGCGAGAAGGGGCGACTAGCGCGAAGGGACACCGAGCCATAGCTCGGGCCCCGACTTGGGCCGTCGCAGACACTCGCGGGAGCGAGTGCCATGGGAACGCTCCGCCTAATGGCAGGAGCGGGAACGTTCCATCGGCCCCGCCGGGGAGGTCGATGAATATGTAGGGGTGGACGGTGCGGCTAACGTCATACCTGAGTTCGAGACGGTTGTTAAGCGCACTGTTTGGTATGTCAGATACTAATGTGTATCTATCTGTTTATTGTTAAATAATATATTATCGATCATCCAATAGAATAATGACGTAATTGCAAAAAAGTTAAAATTTTATTTAATTTGGATGATTTGTTGTTAAATATGGATCTTTTTTGATGATATGAGATTGTTCAAATTATTAATAATAATCTATAAATGAATTATGAAAAATCATGATAATTGATATGATTTACAAAATTGGTATAATCCAATTTTAAATTGAAACGCTGCTTCTGATAAATTGCAAAAATGTAATTACGTCATTGTTCTATTGGATGAGCGATATAATGATTGATTTTTACGCGTTCGCGGTGCACTACCGCCGGTTCGGAGCGCAAATATATCCTTTATCCTTTTTGCGGGTATCGGGGGGTAGGCGACCATTCAAGGGATACTAACTTCTGAAATAAATCTGAAATAGATTTGTTTTCATGTTCACTGATATTATTACTTGACATTAGCATCGATTCAGATTGCGCAGTGCGCGCTTCAGCGGACTTTTATGTAGCAGTTGGCTTTTCTCAATTGTCAATTTAGTTACAATATTTGAAAAAAAAATCAATACAGCGACTTTATCGGAGTTCTACAATGAGATTGTAATACAGATCCATTTTTTCCAGCTTCAACTGTTGTTGACAGAGTACTTGGAGATAGAGAGCGTGAACCTGGCCGCTCAAAGAGCCGGCAATGCTGTGGGTGTCGAGGGGGCTGGCTCCGAGCTAAGAATAGCGGACTATTTCGCGCGAAAGAAGCCGCAGCGACGCAGAAACAAGCTATTCAAGTTAGCCGGTAAGCGGTCCAGAGTCCGAATTGTCTCGTCCTACGATCCGAGGCTCCTGATTGATTAATTATAAATTGTCAAGTTTTACTAATCTCATTGTTAGTTCTGATGAGTTTTCAATCCACACATAATCATGTAAATAAAAGTAAAATTTGTTTATCTCTTTCTTTATTTACATTTTCTTTGGTACTTATCTACTTAATGTTTCTCTTTTAGATAATACTAGCTTTTGCTCGCGGCTCCGCTCGCGTGAATGTCGGTTTTCCGCTAGATGATAAATCTCGACACAATTACAGATTTATATAAATCCCTAAGAATCACTTTTATTTGACCTCTCGTACCTAAGCGGCGGCTACTAAAACAGGGATCAAGCTGTATCTTTAATTCTACTGGACTGATTTTTATGAAATATGCTGCATTAATTAAGTCGCAATAGTGCCTTTAAAACTGTAACAGTTTAATCAAAATCTACCCGCTGGTTTTTTGCGTGAAGCCCGAACAAACAAACAAACATCGACAGATTCGGTTTCAGAAGCCCTTAATTAGTCGATCTGTGTAGTTCATTTTTAAATATTTTTGATTTTTGAAAATTTGACATTTAACAGTTTTATAATAGTATAAATGAAGCAAAACAATCTCTGAGATCTAACGCAACTCCACAAGACTTGCATTTTAAATTTGCAGTCCTTCTCTTTTTGTTTTTGGAACATACGCAATTCAGAAATGAGTATTAGCTGGTGTTTAGTAGCTTTAGCTGAACAGAAGGTCTGTCGATCGCATCATGATGGGGCGCGCATGGTGTAGTAGCGACTACCGAGTTTTGCTCAGGTGCAGGTGCATGATCACCACTGTGGTGTGGCCGGCCGTTGAGCGAATGTTTGCGCACGACACCATTGTGGTGTCACCGGACGACAGAGTGTTAACTATAATATCTCTTGTCTCAGGGCCGGTGTGCGCGTCGCCAAGCCTGTCGGCGCGGCGGCACGGCTACCCGCTGGTGTGCCGGCCCGAGCCCGCGCACCTGCACGCCGTGCTGCCCGCGCTGCACGCGCTCTGCGCGCACATCGAACACACCACCGGGTTAGTTATTGCCTTTTTTAATGTATTCTATATCTTTGTATTTGAAACCTATATCTGTATCCCATATCCTATAGGTCTTTTTCCATTACAATTCCATGTTCCTTGCTCAGTACACCTTTCCTACATCCTCATCCTCTTACCTCTTCACTAAACCAATGGCTGCATGGCTAGACCCAAGATGATGGCTAGCCTTACCAAGCATGCGGGGCTCTGTTTGGGTGGACCTGTTTTACCCTTGCTTTTCGTGGGAATATAATAAAGAACTTTAACACTTGAACCTTATAAAAATAGCGGTGTCGTGGTTTGCCATCCGACACGTCTTGTTTCCTGCGAGGCTGAAAAGTGAGCTACAGATAGTCACTTAGCTTGTGGCAAGTGGAAAGAAGTGATCTCTGCCTACTTAAATTCTTCGGGAGATTAGTAGTTAGTATCCCCGCCTGTCATGCGGGAGGCCAGGGTTCGATTCCCCAGCCGGAGAGCCAGGGAAAAAGGCGTGATTGTATGTATGTATCTGAAACCTTTAAACCAAGTCATCATTTTAATACATACTTTCGTCAATTTAATAATGAAGTGCTGATGTATCACATTTTATTGCTTTTTGGGAGTTTTGACCTTAATCCGATATAAATAAAGGTTCGAAGACATGATTACATTTTGTCCCGGAAAAAATTGAGCTTTTCGTGGGATGTATGCATTATGTGGTCTGTGGTCACGGGCGCGCTGCGAGCAGTATGCCCTATTTGACATACTAATTCAAAATTAATTTTATTGCGGTGCAAAGGGTAGTCCAACACAAACACACCGGCGCCTTTGTTTTTTATGTATTTTTTGTCCTTTTACACAACATGTAAAGGTGGACTTGAAGCCGCTGACTGAAGGGGTGTTCGCTACCGATCTGTCTTTGAATAATGCACAGATAATGAGTAGACGCAGTGCTGTTGTTGATGCTGGAAACGAAGAATAAATATAGTATTTAAGATATTAATACTTACATCAGGGTGGGCGCACTCCGCGCTCTCGACACAAAAATATACGTAGGCCGCGGGGCGCATTCGGTTGGGTCTAACGCGGTGCGTGTCGCACGCGCGTTGGACTTGGGTGTTCGCGTACTGTTTTAATCAATGAACTCACGTGTTATGACCTAACTGGGTGACAAAGAAACGAGCGATTATGAAAAGATCAAAGGAAAAACTCTAACACGTACATATAGGATTTATATTAGCCTGCGCGCACAGGACGGAGTGCCCTATAGGTTCATAAGAAAGGTAGGCACACAGCGCTGTGCTAACTAAATTGAGCTTTATTGCGTCGTCACCGGAGTGACTATAAATTTCTTCACGGAGTACATTTTCTGGTGTATTTCTTTTATGCTAACTAATATAAATAAATGTACCAATATATCACTAATGTACATAGTATTTTACCTATATAATACGTTCGGTACGCTGTGTTGCACGGTCGCAGCGGCGGCGAGTGCTCGCTGCGCGCGTTCATAACGGACTACGTGCGCACGGGCGAGAGCGAGCGGCTGGCGGCGGCCGCGCGCGCCGCCATCGACGACGTGATGCGCGCGCCCAGCGCCTGGCGCGAGCGCGCCCCTCCACCCCCCACTCACATCAGATCCGGGTAACTACCATATTTAAACCAGTACTTGATTACAATTCTACCTGATGGTAAGTGGCGATATGGCCTATGATGATAAAACGTACTATCTTAAGAAAACCCCATCTCGTGACTTAAAGACCTACATTCTAATCTGATGGAAACACTGACGCTGGAAGACTATTCCAGTCTTTGGATGCACGTGTTACGAACGTGGAAACAAATCGCTTCGTACGGGTGGCGGTGATGTCTACGAGGTGGGGGTAATAGCTCGCCGTGCGCCTGGTAGTCCGATGGTGAAGGGGGGATGGAGGAATTAAATCGTGTAATTTCTGCGCACACTCTAAAAGGTATCCTATAGAGCACTGGAAGGCTGGTTGCCTTGCGCCAGTGCTCAAGGCTTTACCATTATGTACTTCTTTCATCGCGTAATCAAACACAGTCCATATTTGCAATGACTACTCTACACAGATTTTTTTCTTAACCCTTTCGATACGGGTGCCGGATACATCCGGCGTTCTTCTGATGACCTGTGTGGACGAGCGCCGGATATATCCGGCAGCCGTCTGTTTGATATTTCTGACATAATAAAAAAATATTCTAATAAAAAATCTTCTTACAAGAATTCCAAAACAGCTGCTATAGGTATAATTATCAAGTAGTTTAATTTGATTTAAAAAACTAGGTTAGGTTTTTACCCGAAACTTCGGCGCGGCTCCTAGTACAGCGAACGTGTCGCGGCGGGAAAAGCCCTCGCACCGAAAGGGTTAAAGATTCGCAAAACTGTATGTTGGAGTACATTATACAAAATAAAAATACACAAAAAATAATGCAGTTTGAATGGCCTCCTAGACGCGACCGCGGCGCGCGTGTGAACAGTTCGCGCTCGGTGTTTGTATCAGTACTTGTTAATAGATCAACTTATGATCAGATCTCCCCATATCAGATAGGTTTTACACATTCTAGCGGGATTGGTTTCATCTTAAAGTGTTCTTGGTGCATAGAGCATGAGTCGTCAATGTAAACCGTTTTTCGTCACCAATTTTGATCGCGAGTTTGGAAAACTCGTTGATACATGACTACTGGGATTCGAACCCTCGAAGTTTGAAATGTTGCTATTATACTCTAAATGATGTTAAATGTAATTTAGGGTTTCGTAGTAAAATGGCAAGAACAGAATCTTTACATCACATTTGTCTGTGTGTGTGTGAGGTATCTTTAGACAGGTCAATGATCATCGCGGATGTTTAATCCGGGATGATCACTGACCTGTCCTACAACTGACTGACAACCTGACTTCAGTGGAGAGAGCATTCCATGGGCAGACTGATTGTACACGTACAGATGACGATAATGTACGGTTGTAGCGAGCGTCACCCGGTGGTGTTCACGTGCTGCGCGCTCGCGTGGCGCGCGGTGAGCGACGCAGCGCGGGCGGCGCGGCGCTGCGGCGCGTGCGGCGGTGCGGACGCACTGCGCGGAGCTCACGCGGCGCTGGGCGCGCTCGCGGCGCACTCGCGTGCCGCGCACGCGCGCATGTGCCCCGCCACGGCGCGCGCGCAGCGCTGGCTCGCCGACGACGACATCGTGCGCTTTCTCCAGTCGCTGCCCAACTGGCGCGCCGCCACCGGGCCCGACCTCGCCGACACCAAGCAGAGCGCGGACGTTAGTACAGATAATACTTCGAACGGGTGTTATTCACCCTGTTCACGACCTGATTGAGGGTCTGTTACTGCAGGGGATGTGGCTGTGAGACCTAATGCATACAACGTTAATAACTAGTGAGATTGTGAATGTTGCACACAGCTTTCATTATAATTATCCACTAGCTTTTGCCCGCGGTTCCGCCTGCGTGAATGTTGGTTTCGCGCTACATGGGAAATCTCGAAACAATCATAGATTTATAAAAAAAGCCACAGAACCACTCTTACTTGAGCTTTCTGACCTTAATGCTGGCTACTAAAACAGGGATCAAGCTGTATCGTCAATTCTACTGGACCGATTTCAAAGAAACATGCTGCAGTATTTAAGGCGGAATAGTACATTTCAGACTGTAATAATTTGACCAAAATCTACCCGCTGGTTGTTGCATGGAGCTCCAACGAACAAACGAACATCGACAGATTTGGTTTCAGAAGCCTTGAATTAGTCAATCTGAATAGATTTTTTTTAATATCTTTGATTTATAAAATTTGACATTTAATAATTTTATAATAGTATTGATAGATATATAAGTGATAATTATTATGTGTCAATTTTTAAGGTAATTAATTCGTTGGCAGGAATTAAAACAAGCTTACGACCGCGAAGCTGAAATCCTCGGGTCCAGTTTAGGTGACGGAGCAGTTAATCGGAAAGAGATAATTTCCGATATCAACGCTTTGGCTGATCTCGCTGTCCTCTGTGAGACCATGGTAAGAATAACAATTGACCGTTTTCTGGTAAATTTTAAACCATTATATGCCGGTTAAGGTCAATATGGTCAATATTGCCTTGTCTGTCATAGTTTCATAATTCATGTATGAAATAAGTTTTCTTCCATCGATATTTACTTCGCTTTAACAATAGAATATCAGTGTATCTCACTTTATTGTTTGTCTGACGATTACCACGTCCACTAGGCGAAAGTTCCCGCAGGCTTATTGTCTTAATACGGTCACTGCAATGTTAGTCACAGTTTTCAATTATTTCAATATTGTTAGTGATTATTGAAGGTTAATATACAAAGCAACACCTAATTTGCATATCGAACATCATTATAAACTAATATAA
>WUAW01021951.1:20100-34285 GCA_017165845.1 Thaumetopoea pityocampa
GCCATTTGCAATACAACATACAACTTTTAAAAATAGCTACTGTATAAAGAATTTATATAAAATTTATATTTGTTTGACTAGGTCCTTATAAAAAAATCTGATGTCGACGGACCAGAGTCCCAGGGGTAGGAGGCCCTGTTCTTTATCTGCGGCTTGCTGTTTTGGAAATGGCTTCTTACATGCGACCGTTTTCAGAGACCAAATAGCGAGTCACCATCTGCCCATTTTTATGAGTTTCTTAAACATTGTGTCGAGTAAATGTCCATTGATATGTATATATCGAAGTAAAAATCGTATTCGCTTAGCTAAAGTAAGACTTCACTTCAGAGCCCAAAAACCGTGGTAAAGCTAAAATCAGTTTTTTAACAGATTAAATATATGGATACTTTTTACCATAAGTACATATACCCAATATGTATCTCGTCTGATTGTTTATTTTTCTGATTTTGCGACGGATATTTGGCTTTAGTGAAATTTTTATTTTAGCTACTTACAAAAAATACGTTTTCTGCTATCAATATTGAGTATGTACTATAGTCTCTGCCTACCCTTATGGAATATCGGCGTGAATGTATGTATGTAATATTGAGGAAATAGTGTACTATGTCGTATAAACTAAAAATTAAATTTTTGTAATAATACGACTATAAAGACGTAGTCTGTGTAAGTTTTTTCGAAGGATTTATTTTCTGTTATATGAAATGGATGAGGCGTGTCAGAATCGTAATATGGTAAACTCTAATCTGTTTCTAAGTACTACTGTTCTTAACTGTCTACTGTCATGAGATATATGGTGCTAATCCTGTTGTAACAGAACTTAACTAAATTTACTCTCTTATTAATTTACCTATCTTTTTCTAATGTCCAACGCCAAAACGAGATAGCTGTCATATTTGGTGCTGTCAGTTTAGTTTAGACACGTCAAAATTAAGTTCTACATACAAATTTAAGCGCCGTCGAAGGACCTTCGGTCTTTCCAAAACCAAAATTCTCTATATTCACCGATCACCACCCTAAATTTATGATATATAACTGGATACTGGCAGAATTGTACCAAATTGGTCAAATGCCATAAACCAAGAACAGAACAGAAATTTAAGCGTGATCTCGGAACATGACTAAATATACTCAAAAATGCAACAGAAATGTAGGTTGGTAGTCGCTAAAAAATTTTGCTATCTCGTTTTGGCGTTTGACCTTAGAAAAAGATAGGGAGACTAAATTTAGTTCTGTTACCGCAGAATTACACCATTGGCGTAAATCATCATATCAGGCCAACGACGTACGTTGCTAGCAACGAGCATTATTGTCTTTAATTGCCGGACTGCTGAATGGACGTCACACGGAGCAGTTATAAGCCGCCTGCATCCACCGATCACTCGCGACTATAATAAGGTCATCGTTCAATCTGGTCGGGGGTCGATCTGCTACGTTATCGGGTCTGGTACCGCCACTCCAACACTAAGACCCTATCATCCATCACTGGACTATGTGCTTGCCCACTGCCACTTAAGTGCAATTTTCTGAACTATATCGGTGACTCCAATTCTTCTGCTGATTTCCACGTTATAAATCATTTCTTGCTGAGTGACCTTCAGCTTTCTTATGAGGCTCATAATCAGTGTCACTAGCCTAGTTTTAACGAGATATTAGCCAATTTCCCAAAAACCTTCCAACTGAGTTGGATTCGGCGTCTGATCGCTTTCTTGAAGCTGGATTTATTCAGCTAAACGACGTGGCGAATTGAAGAGATGAAATAAAGCATTACGGCTTAACGGGAGGAAAGGAGCTTGTGTTCGAGTGGACTATGCACTTTACTGTAAACTGGAGGGTGCGACCCAGGGCCGTCTCACCCGAGGGTTCAAGGGGTGCGGTGCACCCAGGCGCAGGGCGCAAGCCGACCGCCATACATTTCGATAGGTACTTACTACAAATAAGACCACACGAGCGTAGCTGACTTTCGCACCCCGGCGCCGAATATGCTTAAGACGGCCCCGATGCGACAAAATCAGACTGGATCGATTATAGACATCTCATTCAAATCAACGCATTGCATAATAAAAAAAAAACATCTTATAGAATGACAAAATAAAACAAAATAATAAATGTAATATATTAATTTTAATCAGACTCATTTCACAACATAAATGAGAAACGTCCGTTTGTAAATTCATTATACACCATCAGCAGTGTCTTGTGTCCAAATGTTAGGCTATTCCACTAACAGCGTACAACGAACCGTATCACGACAACGTCTAAAATCTGAGCTCGGTTGTGCAACCTTTATATATAAAATCAGGCGTCAGTTACGCCAGATGTCCCATCTTTCTACTCACCGCCTATGTATTTTTTACAAACTACCCGCGGGTTAACGAATGGTATTATATAATAACATTGCTCGCATATTGTCGCTGTAGAACGAAAAACACGTTATTCAATGATGCTGTAAGCAACGTTTCGCTATTACTAATATAACATTATTTATCCACGTGGATTATTAATAATTTATTATAGCAGCTACTGATTCAATTCTGGCAGTAATACTTGTTCTAAGATCTTAAGGCTACAATTGAAGTTATTTCTAATATTTTATTAATATGCTATGAGTAGAAAATTGGGTGACAGTGGTAACAACCAAAATAAATACAATAAAATGGCGTTCACTGACATGGAATATTTCGAGCCATCGCACAAACTGATATACATTATAATAATAATAAAAGAAGACTGGACAGGGAACACCCTATGGACTAAGTTCAAATTTTATATATTCACCCCATGCGCTCAACGCACGCGCACAGTCACGCACACATGTATCCGACGATACGTATTGTCTTTAGACACACTCACACATATTAACGTCATTTACAGCTCATCGTGGTCCTCCTGTGGACAAAAGAAATCCGTGTTTATAATTCACATTAGTTATAAACATGTAATCAGGTCGCTAGTTTCATTTTCTTGATCGTCATTTCACAGATTTTTAAGCGCTGTGGATTACGGGTTCAGGCCAACCCTATTAAGACACAACACACTCCCCAAAAAGACTACACACCCTGATGTAGTCATCTGGGATCAATGTGGATATAATACACGGTCACGCACAATAAAGCCTCGTTATACGATAAAAGTCAAGCTGAAGGGTGGAAGGGATGGAACCCTGAAGCCTGTTAGGTCATGTAGGCACTCAGCATCTTGTGTATACACCATGAGTTGGAAAGCTTAGAAGCAAGTGAGCTGAAGGCTTCATGTCTGAATGTAAGTAGTAAATGTAAGCAAAAGGAAGTAAATTTTCTAAAAGGGCCCTAAACTGTGTTCCGAGGGCCCATGCAATGCCACAGATGGTAACGTGAAAATAAAGTCAGCAAATACTAAGTTGAACCTTAATTGGGCTTAGTTGAACGTACTGGGATTAAAGAAAAAAATTTAAGGCAATACAATCGACTCACCACCGGCGCGGCTTCGCCCGTGTCATCATCGAGATCCTCATCATCTTCATCATCATCAGGTTTCTCTAACTTCTCCTTTTCCCTCTCCGCCTCGTCTTGTTCGTTCTTCATTTTCTTTTCTCCCTCTAACCTCTTCTTGATAGCCTCACCGCGCTCCTTAGCGGCCTCTATGTCATCCGTGATCATAAAGTTGTCGAAGATGGTGCCAGATTTCACCTGCCACAAGTCGAGCCCAACGGCACAGATTTCGTCGCGTTTGTAAAGGTTGGCATCGGGAGTGTACTCCGGGTTGTCGATCTCGGGGTGCACCCAGGGGCCCTTGTATGCGGGGTTGTCGATCTGTTCAAGAAAATTAAAGTGTTAAAAGATTTTTTAATTTCATTCGGACAAAATACAGTGGTACAACGTATTATACTAAACTAACTGTTATACTAAACATATATATTAATATATGCTTAATTATACCAACTACATTTATCCAATCAGCAATTGTCTTAACATTATAAAAACAAATTAATTCAAGTCGTTTTTCCTCTTTGATTTACAATTAGAATCAGATTAAAATTAAGGAACAATAAACAGACAAGACAGTTTTCAGTTAGGAAATAAAAAGCAGTTTTAAAAATTTTCACACTAATGTTTAAAAATGATATGCTTTAATAAAATACGTATTTTTAGACATCATTAGTTAATTAGTTCGATTATGCATTAAATAAATAATATTTTTTTTATTCATTTTATTGTCGAAAAAAAGTGTAAACTAAAATTTTGATCTAACCCGTTTTCGATGCAAGGTCCTTGATTATATTCGTGGGTAACTCAGGATGATAAAGGAGAGTGATTTTAGTTAAATGTAAAGCTGAAAACTGTTCCACAATGAAGATTCCCGCTTTACATTTAACTAAAATCACATGTTAGAGGCCTATTTCTTCCGGCTAGTGTCAATTAAAATACAAGCTACTTAAATAACCTTCATCCAATTCCGTAATAATTAACAGTTAATTTGTTAATTTATTTATATTATTTAATATATAGACGGCCATAGAATTTCTGTTCCCACGAAGCATATTACGAATTACGCCAAGTGAACTGGTGTACATATTCCTTATCCGGTTCTCGAGATTGACCGGAAGAGATTGCAACACAGAATAATTTTTAAAGTAATATTCAATGTTTTTTGACATTATATTTCAACTAGGCATCATTCAAAACATCAAATACTTTTTTAAATCTGTATTTTTTTATTAACAGTTCTAAACATTGGAATAAAGTTGGAACTTTTTTGATCAAAAATTGCAAATGTGTGAGTGTTAACTTTGAAATTGTTTATTTTAATGGATAACACACAAACAACAGATGCAGATATTATTTTCAGGATCTTGTTTACAAAATTTTACCGACTTCAATTATTTACAAATAGGATCAAATTTCGTTTGTATGGTGAATTTCGTTATGCCGTCACTGCCGCTTAACAACGAACATAGGTAGCGATGAAAACTCAAATATGTACATGAAACACCAATTTTCACATAACTGTAACTATTAGGGACATATCGCGGGGTCAATAAACGTTATACAAACAGGGTCAATAAACGTTATACGAACAAACCGGTGACGCTATTTGTTAGCGTATATTATGAATACTGATCAACGCAAGTTTAATATATGAACTATTTACTTTTTTATCACGATCTGAACTATCTGAACTCGTTGCAACTATAAAATGTATATGGGCGCGGAGGCGCCATGGATTACTTCTGATCGCTTTATAATTAGTCTAGTTATTTTATAATATCATTTATTGATGTGGAAACGCTATTTATGAATATCTCAGACAATTCAGTAATTAGTTTTAAAATTAGTCGTTCAAGTAGATGCTACTTCTTGTTTAATACTTCCTTTCTTTTAATCGTTATGAAAAATAATTTGACAACAAATAATAAAATCTATTGAACACTGTTCAATAGATTTGGATCAAATTAAAATCTAAAGTGGTGTTAAAATATTGCAAATTATTTTAAGCCAATTCCTAAATTGATTAGTATTTTGTAACAATAATCTTAAAAACACAATACTCATAAACGGCTACTTGTAAATTTACCTGCTTAGGTGCCCAGACGCCCTGGTATTCAGGATTGTCGATCATGGGAGGCTCCCACTCGCCGTCCATCTCGTCATCCCAATCCTCAGGCTTGGTCGCGTCGGGATCAGGAATATGCTCAGGCTTGTCCCAATCTTCGGGTTTCTTGTCCTCTGGATCGGGAATCGTCGGCTTGTCATCCCAGTCCTCAGGCTTCTTGGCTTCGGGATCCTAACAGATTTATAAATTAACAGTGAGTAAATATGTAAAAAATCTCTTATAAACAGTTATTAAATTTTTATTTGACATTTTTAAATATAAAAAACTAAAGTAACCTATTATATCACTTCTAACATTCAACTAGAATATTACTTTTAAATGCCCGTGAAAGAATTATCAGAATTGGTTCAGCGGTTTTATTATATGGCGACACATTGCAATTCAATTGCTTACTACACAAAACATTGTAACTGGGCGATTGGACACGTTGTCATGCCAGTCGTCAGCCGCCATCCGCACCGTCAGGTCAAATAAACGATAGCTACCATGGAGTCAAGATATTTCATTTCATCATGAAGATCTTCCTCAACCATCACCCCCAAATGGTCCCAAAGTGGTGACTCCGACGTAATGAGAACATGCAACCTTCTGATATACGGGAGCCGGAGTGATATTTCAAACCACCACTCACATAATATAGCTAAACCTACTATAAATACTTTGTAATGGCTCTCTATATAAGTTCAGCTGACATTCGCAAACAGATGACGATTGTTTATGCTGATGATTTCAATGATGGTAAGCAAGATATTAACGAAAATCCCATCTGAATTAGTTTAGTAGTTTTTGTTAACATAACATACGTCATATGACATATTTGATTTCGAGTTCGATAACATGTAGTCGAAACCAAATATGTCTGATATATAAACCTGGGTCGTAACAGGTGGCAGTTAGTCAACTGAATTCATCTTAAACCAGCATTTCCTGGTATAACAGTAGACTCTGACTCTTGGGTCGGTATAACACTATGGTAGAATGAAGAATAGAGTGTGGAAAATGGACAGCAGATGATTTTGAGGCAGAAACCTTACCTTAATCTTTTTAGGAGGCAAGAAGTCCCAGTCTGTCTCCAAGTCACCAGATTCTACTTTTTCATTGTCAATGAGCACCTCGTAAGTATTGTCTGTGTTCACGATGAGCGTATACAGATGAGTGTAGACATCATCCTTGCATCGGATGTCTTTCTTGATCAGGTGATTTTTGCCCTTGTAGCTGAAGATGACATGGACCTAAGGCAAATGAAAATAATTATTAAGTTGGGTCACTGTTTCCGTCAACTATTTGATATCAAAATTTTACCCTAACAATACACCGTGCAGGTGCAGACACACATATCACAAATATATTAAACAAAATAACATTATCAATTTCTCGTTTTTTAAGGGGCCTCTGCATTACCTAAGACGGTTCTGATGGTCACAGAATTTTATATTTGTTGTTGTTATATATTTGTTTCGTCATACGAATCTCTATAATCCTTTCTAAATAAACAAACTATTGGAGAATCTTCAATGTAATAGGTATACCTAATTATATCCTAGTATGTGGCAAACATATCTACCCTCATGAGTATTACCTCATTATTATACTACTAAATAAATATTGACTGTATATATATTGACTACCTAACTTATATCCTAAAGATGTATTATACATATAGCTACAAATTGTCTGTATAGATATAATTATATTTAGATAATATCAGTGATAAAAACTTCACAACAATGCCACATGAACACGCCATGCCATTTCACAGTACCGGCGAGTTTTAAGTTATCATTTGCTGCTTATTCTTATAGACATCTTGTCCATGTCATTTTATTTATTCGTATGGTCATCACTGACATCAGGTCATGCAAGTCGCTCAAAGGGCTCTAACATAACTACTGCAGCCTTGTGGAAATAGCTGGAACCCATAGTTGTTGTCCTGCATCGCTTTAAGTTGTCTAAAGTCACCAGAAAACACACAGGTGGTGCTCTATGACTGCGCAATTTAAACATCCAGTACTGCTTTCAACGAAATTTTACAGGGGAGCCCACAAACCGTTTCTGTGCTGCACACATTTCTATCTGGTACGCCTATAAGAAAAATGTTGTATCTTGGTTTCTATTCGTTATAGAACTACGGGAGTTAGTGTGTACAATAGAGCTTTTTTACTAGGTTAATTCAAAAATGGAATAATTTTCTGAAATAAAAAAAAAGAAATGTTTAAAAATTGCGCAGCCGCCTATTTTGTATTATTGCCAATTTTTAACAACTGATTGGTAGTGGCACTGACCCTGCTTTCTGTGCCCAGGAGTTCCGGGTTCGAACCTGGTTAGGGACAAACTTTGTGTGATGAGCACAAATGTTTGTATGTGAATTATGGGTGTATTTATCTATGTAACTATGTATATCTTTGTCTAGTACCCAAGATACAGGGAATCCTAGTTTGGGACTAGAACTGATCTAGTGAATGTCCAGAATATTATTATTATTCCCAATAACTTGATGAACGCAATGGGTTGAGTGACTAAAATGGCACACCACGAGTCTTCATGCTAAAGTTATTCCATAATAAAATGTTACTTAATATATGTTCAAAACGTCATTCATAAATAATTTGTATGATAATAAGACTGGTCTTGTTTGTTATTTAACTCTTATGATAATATGAGATAATAAATTATGAAATTTATTCTAAGAGAATGGTTACGATAAGTGGCCATTACCCATTATTTGTTTATTATGTATTAGATTGCATTCATTTTTAACTGACTATTATCTATACTATAATAAAATTGATGTCAATTTTTTTCAAAAATCAAAGATATTTAAAAACAAGCTACTCAGATCGACTAATTAAGGGCTTCTGAAACCAAATCCGTCAATGTTTGTTTGTTCGGGCTTCACGTAAAAACTAGCGGGTAGATTTTGATTAAACTATTACAGTCTTAAAGGTACTATTCAGACTTAAATAATGCGGCATGTTTTATCAAAATTGGTCCAGTAGAATTGAAAATACAGCTTGATCCCAGTTTTAGTAACAGCTGTTAAGGTACGACAGTTCAAGTAAAAGTGGTTCTTAGGCTTTTTATATAAATCTATGCTTGTGTCGGTATTTCCGATGTAGCGGAAATCCGACACTCACGCGGGCAAAGCCCCGGGCAAAAGATAGTTATTATATATAGTAAAACCATATTTGGTTTAATGTGTAATGGCGGATTTGTGATGTTAATATGTGATTTTAAGATTTTTAAAAATCTTAAATTTTTCCTCAAATTACTTTTAAAATTTACTATAACTGCGGGTTTTCTATCGAATAAAATTCATTTTAAATCAATTAGCCTGGGGGTCCGGTGTTGTGTATATTTACCGTTTCTTTTTGTGTGGCAGGTCTTTTAAATTTTTAATTTATTTTTTATTATATCAGTATGCACCACTTCGGGTACAGTACATCATAGTAACATACAAAATAAAGTAACAATGAAATAAAGTAACAATATCATTTTTAAAAGCAAAATTTAGTCAGAAATGGCTGAACAAATATATATTGTTCTAAGCCTTTATGGACTGTAGTGCTATCATGACTGACATTAGTAACTCTGGTGATCTACTTCACTACATAGTACCACACACCCTCAACAGATGGCACACCACTAAAGTAACGACATTAGAAGTCTGAATCACGCACATGAAGTTTGATAGCGACTTAGTGTATATACAATGCCTTGACATCAACTGTTGGGGCAGTGGCAGGCCCCACCAGATGTAACAACTATCTGGTTGGATCTTCCCTTTTCCAACACTGCCACTCCTTGCCACATTTCGACCCTAAAGCTGGTAATGTAACCACCAATGTCATCATGGGTCATCATCCCTGCTATAACCCTGTTATAGCAATGTTAATGTATAATATCTCTTACCTTCTTAGTACCAGGTCCGCAAATGTCAGGGCCAAACATAATTTCATAGGGAGTCTCTCCATGCATGTCTTTCTGATCCAGCTTGCAGTCAAACACTTTGAGGTAGCCACCTCCACAGTCAATGTCCTGCTCATGTTTGACAGAGAACTGAACCACTAAAGGCTTGCCAGCATTACTGAATGGCTTGAACTTGCGAGAGAGAGCATAAAACCTTGCATCTTCAGAGGTCTGTAAACCTGTGTAATACGAGTACAAGATTATAGTAAATTTAAGTAACATGTTTCTGCAAATTTCACATGGTGCAGTTAGTCAATGAATTCTTTGCTTTCAATAGGAATTAATGAAATAAATTATAAATTGTGACTCGCCTGTTTACACTTTAAGTAAAAATTTTATTCTCATGACTTAAAGAAGTGTTTATCTGTTCCTTACTTCTTTAACAAAGCACTCAACTATTTTAAAATTTGACTAAGGTATGTTAAGAATCCTATTTAGTATGGATATGCTGTCCTTATGATCATCTTATCATAAATAAGTTATGAGATAATAAATACACAGCGATGTTAACTGTGTTAACGTAATATATCCTAGTAAGTAGATTAATATGTACCTTTGTCTTCCTCTGGGTCATTGTAGAACTTTCCAGCAGTCAGCTTGAACTTGCCGAATTCCTTGCCTGGGTGTTCACTGTACACCCATTCAGATTCCCATGAGTCTGAAAACAAAAACCATTATATTTTACGTTTATTAAAACCCAAAATAAACCGGCTAACTATAGTATTCGTAATTGATGGATCAATAGTACACGCGGCAAGCCGGCGGGGCTCAAAGATATTTTTCAATAAAAACTGTGCACTTACCATCGGGAAACTTTTCCTCGAAGAACACCTCACAATTTATTGAGGAAATTGCTAGTAAACCAACTACAGTTAGTATTAAGGATTTCATTTTGATTCACTTTTACCACCGCCGTCGGCAAAAGACTAGCCACGAATACTTCAAATTTTGCGGAATTCCCTATTATTACTTCAACCGGTTAGTTAGCTCACTAATCCATCTGTCTCACTTTTATCAAAGAAAATACTGATGGAGTGAAAGAGAGACCATGACACGTCATTTTATTGGAAATGTTGAGGTGAGAGAAAAGTCGAGACATTATATAGATAAAACAGAGACAAGAGATAAACGCTTTGACGTTCTCGTAAAATTACGCAGACAGATGGAAAGCTATTATTGGTCGGATTATGACAAATAGGAATTGAACACACTCTATGAAAAATAATGAATTAGTTAGGCGGCAAAATACAAACGAATTGTGCGTTCAATTTCTGTACAAGTTTTTTCGGAAACAAATTATTCTTTGACGTTACATTTTTTTTAAAATAATACCATCTTAAATTATAATAGATTTGAAATTCTCCAAAAGTAATATTTATCCTATAAATTATTATTATGCATCGCTCGTAGCGTTCGTAGTAAATTTTCATTACCGTTTAATTTTCGTTTAAACTAGAATCCTTACCCAGCGCGCCAATCGCTATTGCACATGGCATTAGAACGAAACAGGTATATATAAAATTGGTTATAAGAAAGAGAAAAATATATCTATTTTACGTGGACATTATCGTCGTGGACTTTTTATATTATGGTATTAGGTTATCAAAGAATATGTAAATTATTCTTACTACAATTTCAGTTAATAATTTATTATTATTTATATTTTATGTAAATATTAATGTGGTTTTAATCTTAATAGTATTAATTTTTAACTATTTAACAACAATATTATCATTTGATAAGAACGTGTCTTATATATTTCGTTGTCTTTTTTTTCACGCTAATATTGTCGCGTTCAGATGATTAACTGACGTCATCTCCGTCCCATAATCCCTACGATAATTACCTAAATTAAAACCCACTGTTATAAATGTCTTCTAAAATATGTAGGATATTAAATTAGACATCTATTAGAAACTCACACTAAGCCGTGGTAAATGCTGCTTAACCTAAAGATCGGATCGAGACCACTGATTACAATACGACTTTCTCTAGATACACAATATCAAAATACATTTCTCTATAATTTAATATCGTGACATTATGCATCAACGAATATATGGTCGGACGCCTTTGGAGTATAATTTTCGAAACGGAATAAATTTCACTAATTATGCGTAAAATAATCGCACTCAGTCCACGTAATCTACTGATCATCACTATCTGCCTGTAGACATGCCTGTTGGACATGGGCCTCCTTCATAAAAAGGAGGGATTGGCCATGATATCCACGTTTGGCAGGCATCTTGGAGATCGTAATCGATTTCGATTGAATAATAGGATATGCTGCCCATTATCCTGATACATCTCTCAGCTGGTTCTCACAGCATCCAAAGAAAGATATGAAGTACATACATACATACAATCACGCTTTTTTCCCTGGTCCTCCGGCAGGGAATCGAACCCTGCAGGGGATACTGACCACTATACTACCGAAGAATTGGGTTAGGCAGAGACCACTTCTTTCAACTTGCTATGAGCAAAGTGAGTATCCACGGCCTACTCTTCACCCCCGCGGGAAACGAGACGTAACGGGTGGCGAACCACAACGCCGCCATTTTATGAGGTTCAAAAGTGATAATAAAGTTGCTCATTGCGTTCCCACGGAAAAAGGATGAGATAGAAAAGGTGTCTTGAACAAGGAATGTGGAATTTGGGAAAAGGACTATAGGATACTACTATCTCGGAAGGAGTAGGGAGAGACAGTAGTAGCTCGGGGGGCCGCGGTTGCTCATATGAAGATATGAAGTGATTTTATGATTATGCCGAGATCAACAAGCAGTCTAAGGCAGTATCTACTTAATAACATTCCGGTAGGTCGAGAACTATAACATTTAACGCAATAGTTCTTTATATGATGTAAATAAGCAATAAGAAAGAATTATTGAAAATTCATCCTATACGGAGTTTAAAACTGGTTTATTGCAGAGAAGTTGTGGATTGTAAATACCTCCTGGCACACGGATAGTTTACTTAATAAAACTCTAACAGACACAACACCTACCATCGCTGTTTCTCACACGTCTCGATTCCAGCTACCACCAGTTTTTAGTCAGTAGGAATCTAATCTTTGGAAGTCATATGCAGGATTGTCTCCACATCAAAAAAATATAGGAACCTCGACCTCGACAGAAATTGTTTACGAAAATGAAAATTTAGAGGTCAACTCATTACGTTGAGCCATTTCATTGGTACACGTTTATCGCTTATTAGCTTAGCCTACTTAATAATGTGTATGTAATAGATATGTCTGCATTACACATCATTATCATATCAACCCACAGACGTTCACTGTTGGACATGCGCCTCCTCAAATGATCGCCACATCGAGCAGTTATGACCCGCGTGTATATATGATTGCAGGCCCGCAACTTTAATTAGGCCATTATTCCACTCAGACCTTGGTCGATTCACATCACGCTTTCTAGCTCAGGGTCGCCGCTTTAAGACTCCAATATTCATCAGATTTCTTGAGCTGTATGTTCCACAAACTGCCACTTCAGTTCTACAATGCTTCTACATCCTTCTACTCTAATTCTCCAGCCGATTTCCTTATTGCGGATTCTATTTCGCAGAAAACCTCCGAACATAGAACACTGGGTGATCTTGAGCTTTTTTATGGGCCCATAATCAACTGTCATGTCGGATCGGATCCGTAGGTCATCACTGGCAACACGCATGGTGTGGCAAGGTAGTATAATGACGAGCTATCGCCCAGCCGAGTGACTTACCTCTTCTCGAAGTTGTAATTACTTAACAGGACGACGTATATCAGGCATACCTACGTATTCAGTCACAACTTCGAGAATAAAGCCTTCTAGGGCTATTGGATAATTGAGTTCCGAGATAGTAAGAGGACGTTTCTATTGGGCCGAGTGGAATATGAGTATTTACCATAATTTTGGTCAACTTTAGAGTATGTATCATATTTATTTAAAAGTACGAGGACATGTGGTCTAGAAGTGAGAACACCCGACTCGCGATTAAGAGCCTTTTCAAATTCACGAATGGTCTATATTATACATGCTAGTATGGATGTATGAAGTCTACCAACCTGCACCAGGCCAGCGTGGTAGATTACGGTCTAATCCCCCTCCCGGTAAGAGGAAGTGCATGCCCCTGAAGTGGGAACGGATACAGGCTAGGGTGGAGGAGGACTTATTTAAAAACAAATGTTCTCGTACATTCTTTTATCATTGACTATTTAAATGTAAATGTAACAAATTGATCACTGTAGTGATCAAAAAAATGTTTGAAAGTCCATTATCACATAGCCTTGAACAGATAGGTACCTATCGATTTTTATTACTAGCTCTCTACTGAATATGGCGGACGAGTTGCAACAGTTTATTAATGCCACCGAGTAAACATAACATGTTCCAGTTATTTTGTAATAAACTATGAATGCGATATAATACACTCATTACTAAAACGCACGTAACTTGCTTAAACACTTAGTGAAATTTAAAAAAACTAAACACGCTTTATAAGAAAATCGAACTAAACAATAGAAAATAATTTTACAATCAAAAGCGTGGGGTGATTTTTATGGCTTTTAAGTTTTCTTCTTGGAGACTTTACTTTTGGCAATGTCTGTTTATTATCAAATATATTAATTGATATAGCGCAC
>WUAW01021952.1:153-11160 GCA_017165845.1 Thaumetopoea pityocampa
ACTTAAAATGGACCGTATGATTAGCTGTTGCGTATTTTAAAACTTAAAATGAACCTTCGCTGTAGCTCTCACTTTGTCATGAATTTTAAATGCAATTTAGTAGGAAACTGTCTTTAAAAATAAATATAATTATTCTCATATAACAAGGTACCAATCAGTCTGATTTGTACTATCTAATTCTGAGTTTCTTATAGGGCGACTTTTATATAACACGATATACAGTTTCCATATAACGCGGTACAAATTAACCTGGTTTGTACATTAAATTTAAGTTTCTTATAACGCGGTTTTCATATAACAAGGTACAATTTAATCGCGTTATAAGAGGGTTGACTGTACCTATAATTATTACCTATCAAGCAGTTTTACATTAAAAATTGTAATAAATGCATATATAGAAATGTCGGAAAATTATTATACATAATAATTATTTTAAATATATATCCAATCAAGTCTTCTTCTTCACCCTTGTATAATTCCGACTTAAGATCAGGATCTGTTAATAATGCATGGCATGTGGCTTTGGGGAAGTCAGATACCGACTGTAGTCTGGCGATATTCTTGTAAGATTTACAATCCTTACAATGACTAGTATCATTAAGACATCAGATGAAATCCAGTTTGTGCTTTCCGAAAATCCGTTTGATGCCCGACCCGGATTCAAATCTGTGAAGAAATGAAGGAAAGATACAAAATCGCTAGACCACAGCGATATTCAATTGAAACAAATATTACGTGTTGAAAATTGAGACGTGTTAAAATATTTCTATTACTTACTGTTATTATATATTATATGTATCACGTACTACATGTAAGTAAGGCGAGATACGAAAGTTGGACGTCATACAACACCCAGCAGACGTACCATTGACGACGACTAACACAAAGGACTGCCTTTAGAACTAGTGTCGCCTATGCAAGACCGACGCGCGTCTCACCCTAGTCTTGGTCTTGCACTAGTAAATCAGGTTTCAGTAGTGATGCCTATGTAAGACCGAGACGGAATTCACTTAGTCTTGGTCTTGCATAAGTAGATAGATAGATAGAGTACTCTTTATTGTACACCATTAATAAGTAAATCAGGTTTTAGTATTGGTATTTTTCTTACATACACAGTCTTCCAGTTACTACAAGTCTTGCAAGCTTTGCGAGACCTAATCGCTACTTATAATATAATAATATAATATTCTGGAGAATTTCACACACATTAATCTAGTCCCAAACTAGGATTCCTCGTATCTTGGGTACTAGACAATGATATACGCAATTATATATATGAATACAATACATAAACAGATAAATAGGTCCATGACTCGGATACAAACATTTGTGTTCATCATAATAAATTTGTCCCTACCAGGATTCGTGCCCGGGATTCATTGGCACAGAAAACAGGAACTGCCACTGTATCAATCAGTCGTCAGACTTATCGAACTAGGTTCTGTTATTATCAAGTGACAAAGTAGGGCTGTTCATTGTTCATATAGAACTAGCTGAAACCTGCGGCTACGCTATGTGATGGTGATGATAATGGTTTCTCGATGTCGTATTTATCTTGCTGCCAGTCTTGCATGCAAGACCAAGACTGCTTTTTGGACAGCACTAGTTAGAAGCCCAAGGAGGCGGGAACGAGACAAATTACAATAATCAAGTGTTTGAATAAATAAATTTGTACGGGGCTTGTTGGAACTTGATAAATATTTGTGACCGTAGCTCGACCGTAAAATGACTTAGTGTTTTTGAGGTTGAAATTTGGATAATAATAGTAATTACGTCGAAGAAGATTTAGTACTGCGGCTAACGGTATGTGACGCTTTTATTGATCATGAAAGTTTATAATAAGTTTGAAATCTATCTTGTATAACTTTTACAGAGCCAAATTTGTACACTGAATATTTTTAAAAATTTTTAATTGGAATATACTCTTTTTTTTTTTGATAAAGATTTAAATAAATTTTGCTTTGAATTTTTGTCTGTTTCTTTGAAATATGATCACCCTAAAACCACCGAACGGAATTTGACGGCGTTTTCGATTATATATAGTATAACTTATAGTCTGGAATATGATTTAGGCTAAGTTTTATTGCAATCGGTTAAAAAAAAGTTATAGTATTGAAAACTTTTTTGAATTAAATTTATGAATAAAATGATCTCCGGGAAGTTTTCGGATTTGGAAAATAGTCTACGCGGGTGAAGTCGCGGACAATAGCTACAACTATTATAAAACTGTAAAGAAGGTGTATCTGTAAATTAAAGATATTTAAAAAAAGTAACTCCGATCAACCGCTTCATGGATGAATATGGTGAATCCGAAACTATGATATTTTATCTTTGCTCTCTTTGTTAGTTTATTCTAACTCAAATACTGCTACAAGTTTCATCGAAATTGGTTAAGCAGAGGTGTAATTACAGCCTACTATCAGTTTCATATTTGATTTTCCTCTCCTGATCAAGAGGGCTTACAGGTAACTACGATGAAACTTACCGCTGTATTTAAGTTAGAATATTACCTGAGTACCTACCGTTACCTAAAAAAGTGGGGACGAATGTTGGAATCTATAATATTAGGGATAATGATGATAATCTATTTCACTTGACGCCAAACGTTAGGAGAGTTCAAGTAGAATGGTGCGAAGCGATGCGGGCGCGGTCTCACCTCTACGTATTATTGATCGCGCTCCTAACTATTAAAGTCTGTCCAAATTATACATTCTAAAGACACTAAGTAAATAATATATCTTTGATTCACAAAACTTGATATTTAACAATTTTATAATAATAGTATAGAGGATATGACGACTGATTGGTACAGTAGGCAGTGATCCTGCTTTCTTTGCCAACGAGTTCCATGTTCGAATCCCCGTATGGACAAACTTTTTGTGATGAGCACAAATGTTTGTATCCGAGTCATGGACGTATTTATCTATTTATGTATATTATTTATCTATATAACTATGTATATCGTTGTCTAGTATCCAATATACAGGGAATCCTAGTTTGGGACTAGATCAGAGGTTCCCAGACTTTTTCTCATAGACCACATTCCAAATTTAGCTGGTTCCGGTGGACCCCCTGCAGCTACATTTCTACCATATTCCCAAAAATCGACAAATAATGTGAATATTAGATCTAACTATGGAAATTTGCGTACGTTAACGTAGACCCCCATCGAGTCTCCCGTGGACCCCTGGGGGTCCACCTGGACCATTTTAGGAACTAAGGGACAAGACTAATGTGTGTAAAAAGTGTACAGAATATATTATTATTATATAATTATCTCGATTTCTTCTATCTTAGGTCTTAAAATGTGTATAGCACTTACTGGTGATAATATTATGATACATTAGACTTCACCCACGACCCATCGACGTGAATGTCAGTTTTCGCAACAAATAGGAAATTCCGAATTAATTATAGATTTACAAAAAACATCCATGTATAATTTTTACTTGATTCGTCGATCTGAATAGTTTTTCTTTTTTGATCTCTTTAATTTAAAAAAAAAATGACATTTAACAATTTTATAATAGTAATAATAGATTTTCCTGCACAATTTCCTCCCGCAATAAAATAATTATGTTGCAATTATAGAGCAAGCGTACTTACGGGATGAAATGAATTATTTGCAACCACATCCGCCTTCTTCAGAAAAACCATTAGTGAATCAGTTGTTGTATGATTATTTCACTACTTAATATCATTTTGTTTGTATTCATTTTGTCACGATGCTACTTTATAATGTAATAATTTAAACTCGCACGATTGGAGTTATATCCATCGTTAGTCGCAAGCCCTAAATTACAAATCGCGCTTTCATTTTTATTTAATTTATTTTATTCTCTATTTAGTTGTTAACACGTTTTAAACAGCCCCAAAATGTTTTAACTTATTCGTGTATAACGGGGTTAGCTGCATCTGTAGCAACACATTGTAAGAATATATCTGTACATAATTTGTAAATGTAGCTGTTAGTTATACCTAATAAATTAAAAAAAAAAAAATGGTGATTGATCTCATCATAATCATCACCGTCATCAACCCATCGACTGTCTCGTTACAGGCGACGGGCCTCCTCTCAGAGTGATAGGCGTCAGGATATAGTCCACCACGCTGGTCAACTGCGTGTTGGCACTTTACACCACGTTTTGGAAAATATCTTTCAGGCGTGTAGGTTTCCTCACGATATTTACCTTCACCGTTTGAAGTGTGTGATAATTGATTACTAATACGAACACGATTTCGAAAAGTTAGAGTGCGTGCCTTTGATTCGATTTTATAAACTAGATTTATGTATTCGTATATAACATTTATCTATTAGTGTATTATATAAACTTTAGTTTAACATATCGCTCATCTAATAGAATAATGACGTAAATGCAAAAAAGTGAAAAATTTTATTTTCTGTTTAATTTGAATGATTTGTTGTTTAATATGGATTTTTTTCGAGAATGCTCAAATTATTAATAATAATCTATAAATAAATTATGAAAAATCATGATAATTGATATTAATTACAAAATGGGTATAATACAATTTTAAACTGAAATACTTCTTCTGATAAATTGCAAAATAGTAATACGTCATTGTTTTATCGGATGAGCGATATATTTCATAATCCTTTATTTTACATCAGTTACTTCAGTTGCCTTATTTATGGCAGTACCCTTAATACCATTGTTTATTATGGTCGAGTGATAAAAAATGCTTTAGGCATTAAGTCCGCCCATATGCCATTAGAGAACAAAGTGTAAATAAAATAAATAAATTCGCACATGAAATCTAAGACTTGCCACTGGGCTATGATTGCTTTTTATATACATTACTCAACAAGGTCTAAGACTCTGACACGAACGAAACTGTGTCAAACTTTTTCGTATAGTCCCTTTAAAAAAAGAATCGGCCACCAAAAAATTTAAAAAACCATGATAGGGAGTTTTAACGCCAACCTGAGAGAAGCGTCACGTGAAGTTTTATTTTAACGTTTTATATTAGTTTATTGTGATGTTTAATATATAAATTTGGTGTTGTTTTGTGTATTAATCGTCAATAATCGTGAACAGTATTGAAACATTGGAATAAAACTGTGATTAACATAGCAGTGGCCGTATTTTTTCAAGGCAATAGGTCTGTGGATTTTTGCGTGCTCAAAGTGGTATTCTTCGGATTCATTTCAAAATTCCCAAGAAGCAATAAAATGTGATACACCTATATTTTATTGTTAACTAAAAGAATATAATTTCAAAAATATATACAATTGACACTGGCAAAAATGGCGCGAATTTGCAGTCGATTGACACTATAAAAAAAGAAGAAGAAGAAGAAAAGCGTGATAAAATAGTGTACTAAATTTAAAATTTTAAAAATGATAGGCCTTAATTTTACTACAATTTTGATTGAATTCCTGCCTATATGTTATTTTTGTTTAAAGTTTCATCATTACTGAATAGATTTTAAGCTGATTGGTATCTAGTCTTTCCTATTTTTTAAATTAAAGTTACAGATTGGTTTGTTGGCATTATGCCACGCCGTCATTTAACGCAAGATGTAGTGTTACGTGCTGTGGGCATGCTTGAAGCCAGGCGTACACAACGTGAAGTTGCAATTGTCATCCAGTCCAACCAGTCTGTTATCCGAAGATTGTGGCAACGTTATCGGCTCACTGAGAACACGGCTGAACGACATCCTGGTAGATATCGGATAACCACAAAGAGACAAGACCGTTTTATTAGGAACATCGCCAGACGGGAGCCAAAAACGACTGCGCGGCAACTCGTGGAGGCTGCTATCGCAAGACCAGGTGACTGTCAGTAGCCAAACTGCCAGGAGGAGACTACACGAGGTTCGTTTACATTCTCGTAGGCCATTGCGGGTCGTAGCTCTTCGGCGTGGCAATCGAGCTCGGCGGTTACAGTGGGCACGTACTGACCTACGATGGCCGGCACATTAGTGGACTCGTCTATTTTCTGATAAATCCATGTTTGATTTCTATTCTGATACAAGAAGAGACCGTATGTAGTGTACTTTTGGGTGTCATAAACGGCTGCATCGTCCTCAGGATGTTCATCCCTATCACGGCGGAACAATCATTTTGGACTGGAATTCGCTTAGGCGGGAGAACTGACCTCGTTTTGATACGGGGTAACATGACTGGCGAAAAATGCCGCAGCGAAGTGCTAAATCCTATAATTATTTCGCACAGAATTTAAATGGGGGAGGATCTCATCTTCATGCAAGACCATGCTCGAGCATACACTGCAGGTCCGGTGATGAACGTTTTACTCGAACAAAACAACGCAGTCTTAAAGTGACCTTCACAGTCTTGTGACATGAATCCTATTGAGCACGCCTGGGACTTATTCGGAAGGACGGCATTTGAACAACTTCCCCAAAGTTTGAACACGGAGCAAGATTTTTTTCGTCATCTTTCTCAGACATGGAACATGATTCCACAGGCCACAATAGATAATTTGATATTCAGCATGTCAAGGCGGTGCAGAACCTTAGTTAATACTTTATGAGGTCCAACTGACTACTGAATATCACCTGAATAATATTTTCCTATAGTTTCATAGTTTAAATTTTGTTTTAAGCCCTTATTATCTGTCTATTAAGTAATTATTTTTAGACCATTTTTTCCTTTCTTAATAAAATCTTTTTTGTACTGTTGAATCTTATTCTATTTTTTAAACAAGCATAAAATTATGCTACTATTCATATAACATTGTTTATATCAAATATCTAAACATTTTATGTTATCTTCGAAAAATAGTTTGAGTATTAGACAATGTTGACCAGTATATTTATTGATTGACGTCTTTAATAATTATGATTAATAAATAATTTTAAAACTAACGAAATTTTTAATCTTAATCAGCTGTCTTTAGTGTTTCATTAATATAATAATACTAATTAATTACAAAACAAATTTCAATCGCCGCAGATCGTTTTGATCCTTATCGCTAAAATATTAGACCGGGTCTGTATAGATAAGAACATTCACTACAATTATTTATCCATTATGGTATTTATTTTTAATGGTTTCGTATCAGAAAGCATATAAAATATTTTTTTTTAAATTAGTATTTTTTTTAAAGACATCTCCCATATTAGGCTTAATTCCTGTGTCGCGAGGTGTTTACAAACATTCAAATAACGGAAACAAAGAACACACAGACCCAGAAAAACAATTTTGTGGGTTACACATAGTTGTTGTCCCGTGTGGGGATCGAACCCACAACACTCAACAGCGCAGTGGAGAAGCGACCACTTAAACAACTGCGCCCATCAGTGCAGTCAAAAATTCCATTAAACTTGTGTGCAGTATATTTGTGTATCATCATCATCAGCAGTCAGCGCTTGACATGGGCTTCATTAAAAAGGAGGGTATTTATTATAATCTCCAGGCTTGGCAAGCGTTTTGGAGATCACAATAGATTTTTTTTGCCCATTATCCTGGTATATCCCTTATCTGCTTCTCACAGCATACACGGAACGATATGGAGTGACGCTATTATAATGCCAGCTCCACACACCGTTATTTGGATATATATATAAGTTATATATATCCAAACGTATGGTTTGGATATATATATATGTAATATATATCCAAATAAGTTAAATGGCGGCGTCGTGGTTCGCCACCCGACACGTCTCGTTGCCCGCGGGGGTGAAATGTGGGCTGCGGATAGCCACTCTGCTACATTTATCGATAGTAGCAGGTGGAAAGAAGTCTCTGCCTACCCTTATGGGATATCGGCGTGAGTGTATGTATGTATATATATAAGTTATATCTAACGATTGTTTTGTAGTACTCTAGTCCATATTCGTCCCGACTACAAGGGCACGGTGCTTCCCTCATCGGGAGGGTAACTGGGCCGTAGTGTACCGTACGCTGGCATAGGGCGGGTGATATTTTTTACTTCTAAATTTACATGTGATCACATATAATTGAAAAGATTTTTGTTTAACTGATTGTTTTAAATCAATTATATTTTAGTTACTACCTTTCGTAATAACTGAAATACAATTGATTTAGAACTATCAGTTATACAATTTTCTTTTTATTGATTTGTAATCGTATGTAAATTTAGATGCAATACGCAAGTGTACTTATGAGTATAGCAAGCAAGCTACGACGCAAATCCATTACTCCTTGCTTGCGTATACAATGCTAATAAGATTTTAAAATGGTATCTATGAAAAAGTCTTTGATAATGGCTAAATAATTTGAGTAAATGATTCACTTTGATTTTATGTACTCTCGAAAAGATACAAGGTGCCGTAATGTTTTTTCTTTGAGATTTTGCTTCAAATATTGGAAAATGTTCTGCGAAACCTTTGTTAAACAGATAAAGTATTTTCTACTTAATTAATCTCATTGTTTGCTCCCAATAAAGCTCTTTATGTTTTTTTTAATACGACTTTTGTTGTTGTATTCAATTATTATATTTGTCTCTTTTGTATTTTATTATTATTTATGTATTTGTATAAAACATCTATCTATTATTCTATTATATAAGTTTTAGGTAAGCTTGCATTTCACACTTCTTTATCTTACGTCAGATACTTCACCTACCACGTTATGTCAGTACCGTCTAAAGGTAGACTGGTAGAAAAGGCTTAGGCGTATAGTCCGCCTATATACCGATGTATAAAGTGTAAATAAATAATAAATAAAATCATTTATTAAGTTATGCAGATTCTACGTTTGTGTTCTGTATTCCTATAACTTTAATAATATATTTATGATTATGTACTTTAATAATTAACGATCACTCCCTCTAAACGGCGAAGGAAAACATCTTGAAGATCATGAAGGTTTTCTCGACAGCGTGTAAAGTATGCCATCCCGCTGGCCTAATGACACCGTGGTGGACTGTTGCCTAACCCCTCTCGATCTGAGAGGAAGTCCGTGCACTGCAGAGGGATGATGGTGAGATTAATGATGATTTATGATTGCATTAAATTTTTCTGTCTAATGCATTAAATTTATCTATGATTTAAATTGTATTATGGAAACAGATATCTACGTTCAATAAAGGTTACTTGTTCTATATCAAATAATCATTTTCATACCTTCGCTAGAAAATACAGTTTACTGTGGAAAAGAAACAGTAAAAATTCTATTAGGACCGCCATTTCCCCTTCGAGATAGATAAATTTATCGTATTTACTACAAGCACTTTCATCTCTATCTATGATGGTAATAAAGAATGATTTCCTTTGAACAGGTTCCGTAAATGCTTTGCTCCAGTTTTCGACGTTTCAGCTCTCGAGCGTCTAGAGCTCTACAGAGTTCGAGTTGGCACCGAATTTTAGGTCTCAACGCTTCTCATTAGGCGCTGCTCAGAAAGGCAGGGGGGCGAGGTTAAGAGGGGTCTGTAGGAGGGAAAAACTTCACAATGGGAGGACAATTTTACTTCAGACGTAGCGTTTTGTTCTTCAGCTATATATGTACATATAAGTATAAACCAAGGGTTCCTTTTTGAAGCTCGTAATGAATTATGTCTCATTACATATATACATACACACACGCCGATATTCCATAAGGGTAGGCAGAGACCATAGTACATACTACATACATACATACAGTCACGCCTCTTTCCCATTGGGGTAGGCAGAGACCACTTCTTTCCACCTGTTATGATCGTTTGATGTAGCAAAGTGGCTATCCGCAGCCCACATTTCGCCTCCGCGGGCAATGAATTAATTAGATCAACGGTCCACCTAGTTGGAAGCAGACTCTCACTCGAATTTGCGGTTCAAGGTCTCCACTGCCACTTAAGGACCTGAATATCTATCGGTTCTGTAAGCTATGTACCCCGTCCACTTCCATTTCAGCTTTACAATGCTTTGAGCTACATCGGCCACTCTAGTTCTGCGGATTATCTGATCACGGATCATTTTTAATTACGGATTCTTGCCATTGCTCGCTGGGTGACTTTGAGCTTTCTTATCTTTCCGGTCCCGTATCGCCATTTTAGGACTGGGATCCTGTCGTGATGTCCACTGGTTCCGTGAGCTGGATCCTTTCCGGTACTGCATCGTCATTTTAATATTTGGATCTTAACGTTCACCGGTTCTGCGAGCTATGGTGTTTCCACTACCATTTCAACTCTACACTCCTTTAAGCTATTAATATGTAAGTGTCCTTTAAGGGATCAGTGTTTGTAACTAATTTCAACTTTATAGATACTTTGAGAGGTTTCGGAGAAAAATACTCGTGTCTTAATATACGCACGGACGAACAATAAAGCGATCCCAAAAAGATTTTTTTTACCAATATGAGAATATGGAGCTCTAAAAATGAGAGATTTATAAGGAAAATAAAATTTTTGTGTTGCCTGTGCGAAGTTGGCTGTCATCATCAGCCCTTAGAAATCCATTGCTGGCCATGAGCCTCCTCCTTAAAAGGAGAGATTTGCCATAATGTCCGCGCTTGGCAGGCGTCTTGGAGATCGCAGTAGATTTTGATTAATAACAGGATAACACTGGTTCCTATTATCCTGGTACATCCCTTAGCTGGTTCTCACAGCAACCACGGAAAGACATGGGCTGATATAATTAACATGCCGGCCCCACACAGCATGTTGCCTCATTACTAGCTAATTAAAAGTTACCTAGAATATTAAAACATATACTATATTTTTTACGGTCGATAAGAATATACGCCGGCATAAAACGATTAAATTAATTAGACCCGTTTTACGATTGTAAATCTAATCTTTACCGTTGAAATTTTTATATAAAAGTTTCGTATAATAAATCTCGTACAAGGGTCAGGTGTATGGAGTATTTTTTACTACTAACTTGTTTTCCCCACGGTCCTTTAATTACGAGCGGTTGGAATCACGTAAAAGTTTGGTCATCATTATATCACTTATCAAGCAATCAAAAGGGTGACTGATATAATATGGATGTTTAATAATGATTATGTTTTTAAAAAAGTGCTAGGACCATATACAAATAAAAAATTCATTTGTATATATATATATATATATATATGTA
>WUAW01021954.1:10864-24173 GCA_017165845.1 Thaumetopoea pityocampa
AAGGAAAATAAATAATAAGCGAGCAGCACATTCCAACCCTACGAGACATACAAATTAAAGAAGCTCCAAAAGTACATGTCAAATCATTAAGGTACAAAAATTGTCAAAACTTAGCCTTAGCAAAATATTCAGATATAATGTAAAACGATTTTTCTACCAACCAGGTTCTCAATCTTGCCCTCATCTGTTGTAGCGGTAGTTCTCTCATGGCCTTTGGTAAGCGGTTACCGCAGTCTGTGGACGACTGCATCATCAAGAGTATCAAACGCGCGTTGCCGACCCTTCAAAAATTTACTCACACCCCTCTTGAAGAACCCCATACTGTAATCCTTCGGGAAAACCTCAGCAGGTAATGTATTAATTAATTAATGTACTCACTCTTTCTACTTCTATTTTTCATAGTGGCCATCGGTTGTGAATTCGCGCCATTCCTGCCAGTGTTGAGTGTGTATATTTTCGAAGTAACATTGTTTAAAGTTAATAAAATATCGGTATGTCATATTTTATTACTTCACAGAAGTTTTCAAGTCAATCCGACGAATACCACTCCTGAAAAAATACGGTCACTACTATTTTAGTCTATTTTATTCCAATATTTCAACATTGTTCATGATTTTTGACGATTAATACACAAAACAACACCAAACTTATATTTTAAAAATCATAATAAACTAATAAAAAACTTTAAAATAAAACTTCAAGTAATGCTTCCCTCTGGTTGCCATGAAAACTCCTTGTCACTTTTTATCGCAAATAAATTAAAAAGAAAAAAAATGCGGCTTGTTATATAACAACTTTAGTTCTATTTGTGGCTCGTTTTTATAATACTTGTCGCATTCTGCATTGAATATGTACGAAAATTGTATGTACTAAGGGGTAAAAAATCAGGTAAAATATAAAAAGATAATATATTCAAATGATCATTTTAATCCATTCAGTTAATAATACATGTGGTTTTATCTTACAGCTAAAATAGATTGGTATCAGCCATTAAAACTATACGTCAAAAAAATACATAGTTTCGAACTTTTTAAAACCATTTTTTTACACTGGTAATATATTGAATATAACATAATCACAATTTTGTACTTAATTATTACAGATTAAATTTATAAACGGTAGATTTATTGTATAATTTATTATTTATTAAAACGGTAACGAGTATTGTATTTCTAGGAAGAGTTCAATTATATTTTGTTCTTGCAATATAGTCACTTATAACGCGACTAGCAATAAATTGCAGAAAGTACAGTCCTATAAAAATTGTATCTGCAGATGGACACAAGGGTTATATATGGTGGTACGGTTACATGGTTATATCACAAGAAGAATGGTTGAATTTAAAATGTATGTCAGCAGAAATTTGTGATCGAACGTAAAATATTTTTACCGGTAAAAATTAACGCTATTTATCTGAACTGAATTCCTAGGCACTGATAAACAATTTACCGATACAATTTTCTATTAGTGTTGCCAGTATATTTAGTTACCAGCAGTGGACTTTCAAGGTCTGATGATGATATTTATTTGTTCCATCTAAGCACCGTCCCATTAAACTAATGTGTGATAGGTAGTGGTGAGCGTTGAATGAACGAACAGTTTTTTAGACTGTTTCTTCACCGTGAACGCATAGACTAGTTTACTGTTCAATGATAAACTGGTTTACAATGGACAACACGCATTGTGTTGATCGCTTCAACGAGTGAGACCCGAAAGCAGCCGAATATTCCCGAGCTGTTCACGTTCATCACGTAAACTAGTTGAAATTAGGACTGTCATATAAACTAGTTTATCGTTGACGATAAACGATCTCGTTGCGTCGTCTCGTTTACTCTCTACGATGACGTAAAAAGGGCGGCAAATTACTCTGTACCATAGAACACCAAATACGGGGAATTGTGAAGTGGGCGTGGCACGCGTGTCACAAGTATGCACAACACCTCGCACTTATTTCAATTTTCATCGTCGATGCATCCCAGTCGTGTTATAACATTGAAACGAGTCGTTTGTTTTACAATATTCATTATTTTCGTAGCTATGCCGTATTGTTCCATTTTGGAGTGCAACAATGATAGTAGGAAAACAAATCTTAATAATGGAGGGGTTTCGTATCATCGGTAACTACGATTTCATATATATTTTTTAAACTTGTAAAATTTCAATTCTATAAAATTTTTAATAGAAATTAAGCTAAAATCATCCTTAACACTCATTGAGAATAAAGTTAACTTTGGATTGAGTGCACCGTTCAAGATTTCATAGTAGGTTCATTATCGCGTTCACTGGAGAAGTGCCATCTATTACAATATTGCGGAACTTATTTGCCTAGTTTGCCTGTTGATTAGAAAATGTCGTAACAACTTTCTATAATATAGTAAAATAAATTTTGTGTCAACGTGTGAAAGTATAATATCGAATATAAGACTGCCTGATTTATACTAGTTTTGCGTAAAATGAAAAGGACCACTCAGAAAAATGATTCAATAGTAGTGTATTGTTTGATTAACCATTTATTTGTGTGAGTTCGGCGACAGCGGTTCCCGTATAAACTCCAATGTATCGCACTTCCCCGTATTTGTTGTTCTATGCTCTGTACGAATATCGTGTAAAATAAAATTACGCTAATAAAAAATTGATATACACAGTAATCAATTCGAAGCTCAATTCATTCCATATTACATTTCAGTTAATAATATACTAATCGGTAACATTGTAAGCGTGCACATGAAATTATTTAATAATTATTTCGAGAATTTTCTATAACTAATAAAACTGGTCTTAACACTCGGCTGAGACAAACGTTAGGTCACAGACGCTCTACGCAAATAGTTAGCAGCCGTTTCTGCTCAGTAAACGCCTAATAGGGACGGATGTAAAAAAATGTAACAGAACATTGTTATTTTCAATATTTTAAGCAACTTGAGTTAAACTAAAAATAATAATATTAATGTATTAATATTCAATATTAAATACAAAAACTAAGAGAGGAACGATCAGGTCCTTAAGGCACAGCAATAAATACCATGAACAACTTTGCAGTTTAAAATATCATGTTGCATTCTTGTCTGTGGTTGCCCACAGACAAGAATGCGACATGATATTTTAAACTAAGTTACTATAGACAAAATGAATGCATATTTTGTATTATATATGCCCATCACATATTGGTGGTCAAATATTGCTTTTGATGTATCGGACGAAAATATAACGACAGTTCGATATCGACATCGAATACCGATACATCGATATTTATCATCAATTCTTAATGTCCATTACTATTTTAAATAGGATGTGACAAAGCGCGCACAATATGCACATTATCTCGTGCAGATTAATTTAACAACGGGTCATTTACTACACGCGGCTGCTCACTCAAATGAGCTTTTAATTTAGAGCAAATTTTTAGCGAATTGCGTATTGAATCTGTTTACGTAATGCGTCCGCGACCTTACCAATAACCCCTCAGCTATGGCTCAACTGTGGCGGCCATGTTGAGGCGGTTTCCGTGCTTTGATATCACGTGACTATACACCGTCCTTGTTCATTTCCCTATACTTTGTGCAAGTAAGAGCAGGAAAGATGAAAGTTACACGGCTAAATTAAACATCTCATTACGTCTCGCTCCTAGAGCGGGGTCAACAGCTGAGGGGATAATCACAGACAATATATACCGCGAATTTTTTTAATGTCAATGAAAACAAATACATGTTGGCCTTCGGCTATTTGCAATTTAGTTTAATTTGACTATTATTGGTTTAGGATTTCGTTTAATCAATGACGTAAGTATAATAAATATTTAGTTTATAATAAATAATGTTTTTTTTAGTTTATAATAAATATTTTTGTGTTTATGAATATACAAGTAAAATAAAATTGCAAATGTATGAAAATATTATTCGATAAATAAAAGCCAATTAAAAAACAACTTATGAATTCATTAACATGTACGGATAAATACTGCATTCAAAAATGCAAAAATGACAAAAAAAGTTGCCTCAGAACGCCATTGCCAGTATCATTAAATAATGATTCGTAGTATAATTCAGACACACAACCAATACAAGTGATATTATATAAAATATATTTTTTATTATCCTTTAAAAAGTGCACACATTACAATTAAAATCTAAAATATATTTCATTAAAATATTTCATGCATATTTAATAATATTGTAAGACATTTCGATATATTCTCTGTAAACTTGATCAGTCTTATACAAGGCACCGATGTGATTCGATCGTTTGTATAATTCTATAAAAATAGCTGCCATATTGAATTATATAAATATGTAAATGTTAAAATTGGCACTTGGCAATGTTTCGATAATCCAGTTGGATTATCGACGGTCCGGTTAACGTCACTAAAATGATAAAATTAACAGTTTAAATAAAATTTCTGAACAAAGTCGATTCTAGGAGTCGATTTTGAAATAATTCTAATCGATTGAATATTATCAACAATTAAAATGGCCGCCATTTTGATTGCTATTACTCGAATACTTATTGGAATCATTTTCAAAAAAGCATAACGATACAATAACTCCATTATCTATGACTAAAATATATATTACGCTATCAATACTGTAAACAGGCACAGTAAATATAATCCGATTACCAACAACTGTTACAATAAGAAGTATTATATTATATTTATAGTTACGATGCTATTAATTGACTCACAAAATTCATTGACATATTCATGTCATAATTATTAGACATTGATATGCAATGAAAAAAACAAATCTCGCTTGGTAATTACCAAATCTACTGTCCAAATTCTGTTATGAACTTATCCGTCGTCTCTTACGAAATCTTAGTAAGAACGGAAGTTCACATCTTTCTCGATACACCATTATGGCAGTGTCGGTAAAAGAAACATGACCAGACTGATTTAACTAGTGAGATTTGTCACCGACCGACAGCTGCTGTCGGATCTTTTATATATTATTTTGTCAACTTTTCCATCGCGATTCAGCTTTCTATGGAACTATGTATGCACATTATGCAATGAGAATATTATCTCATTATGCAATGAGAAGCGTCATCTAGTTGACATTTCTGTAAGTATTAAGACCTCTATATGATTAACAGCTATATATAACAATAGCGCGCCATGGACTGTTTATTATTTTTAGCACGTTATTTTAAACGCTATAACGAAACGGGACGACAGGCTGAAAGTATGGTACTACTTTACAGGGCTCTATCTGTTATTTTAACGAGTGTATGTATAAAAAGCTACCAGGAATTGCGCACGGCGCGTAATTATACATGATCCGCTATAATAGTTCATATATGACGACTACAACCCGACATGCCATGTTAAATGCTATTTCATGATAGTTAACATCGCGATATTTGTAGCAGCAAATCAGGGTTAATATAACGGGTGCACAATAAATAATATAGTACGACATTTCGATTTACTCTCTGTAAACTTGATCAGTCTTATACAAGGCACCGATGTGATCCGATCATTTGTATAATTCTATAAAAAATAGCTGCCATATCGCATAAAAATAACGTGCTATTTTATGGCGCTAAATGCTATATTAACCACTGTTAGTTTAGGTCCATTATTCGGCCGGTGATCTCGTGGTCAATCGTGTAATTCCTTCGAAATATTTCTAAGATGAGGTGTCCCGTCTCACTCCAAGTACTCGGTGTATCCCTGCGCTCCGGTGAAGATGACGTCGATCCATATCCTGGCGGCTTCGCCGGAGGGTGCCATGAGGTAGTACCGCCTCTGCCGTGTCTTTACGATAAACGTCGTTAAGGGGTTCGGTGATTTCGACGTATTCCCGTGGTCCAGGTACACTTCTTCTATCACCTGACGGGCAAAAAGCAGAAGAGAATATATTATTACGTATTCAGCTCAAGAGAACAGCTCGGGGAAATGGGGCACAAAACATATTCTACTACGCAATCATCCCGAGTCCATTTCTTCTTTTAGCATATTTAAACCAGTACTTTACAATCCCACCTGATGGTAAGTGACGACTTAAGCCAGGGTTGTAAAAACGTACTAGCTTAATAAAAATCTATTCACTCTTGTCTTAAAGACATCTACATTACAATCGGTCGGAAACACTGGCGCAGGAAGACTATTCCAGTCTTTGGCTATACGTACTAGGAATGTAGAAGCAAATCACTTCGTACGGGTGGCAGGGATGTCTATAAGGTAGGGGTGATAGCCCGCCGTGCACCTATTAGTCCGATGATGAAAGGGGATGGAGGAATTATTTTGAGTAATCAATTATTCGACCCTACTACTGGGGCACTCCCCTAATCAAGAGGGAGATCACACTGGCCCAGTTCAGGTTGGTATACTTCACACGCCCATGCGGGCATGCAGGTTTGCTCACGAAATTTTCCTTCTCCGTTAAGTGTATTGGTGTCTACAATGTAGACCGTATATGAATTAGAAATAACTCAGTGGTACGGAATCGGGATCGAATCTATGACCTTTCGATTGTAAGCCGTGTCTAGCACCACTACACCACCAATGTACTAAATTAGTATTTAGTAATGTTTCGCTTTCGAGTTCGAATCTAATGCACACACGACTGAGTCCAAAACTTTTACATGACCTCATACTAATGAATTTACATCAACTCATGCTAATGAATTTACATGACCTCATACTAATGAATTTACACGAACACATAAATAAAATCATACTAATGAATTTACTTGACCTCATACTAATGAATTTACACGAACTCATACTAATAAATAAAAATTATGATCTCATACTAGAATTTACATGAACTCATGCTAATGAATTTACATGACCTCATACTAATGAATTTACACGAACTCATACTAATAAATAAAAATCATGATCTTATATTAATGAATTTACACGAACTCATGCTAATGAATTTACATGACCTCATACTAATGAATTTACACGAACTCATTCGAATAAATAAAAAATCATACTAATGAACGTTATGAACTTACTTGGAAGTAGGCCCCGCCCCTCGGTTTCTTCTCACTCTTGTCCCAGTAGTAGACGAACGTTTTCGTTTCTCTGTCGAAAACGAACCACCTGTAGAAAAAAAGAGAGAGCTGATCTGGTATTAAACACATATAATTTAAAAATAAATGAGGAGTCATTAATTTCGCGATCACCGCTATAGGGCCTTTAGAATAATGGTGGTACAATGTATTGAAGTAGGTTCAGGTGAAATACATTTCCACGATTTCTCCGTATCTCGGAGAGCCCATGAACAGTTCTGCCTGGTATATAAATGAAAATTGTATGGGCTTATAGTTATGACGTCAGATTGTCATCTAAATCTGTCTCACAGCTACATTCTCTGATCTTCGTCGACCTTGAAACAGATCAGACGACAGGAGATAGGAAGGGCACTCAAAAGTTTGAGCTCAGGCCAAGTGTGCAACAGCCTGTAGAAATCAGAGAAAGCTTGGGAGCAAAAACTCCCCGCTGTACAAAGAAGTGTTCTGAAAAAATGGTTAGCCTACCCGCATTACGGCAATACTGAGAGGTTTCATTTGTCATAAACTCTTTGTATACATGTCCACGTGTGACGGAATGCATCAAATATTCCACTTGTTTAAGAACGTTGGTATAAAAAAAGAAACGTTTATTTGATACAGATAAAAATATAGATACAGTTACTGTACCAAATGGGAACCCAGCTCAGCATGATGCCAGGCAGTATACCCAACGTTGGTATTCTGCTGGACCCCTGGTCGTGTCGCTCAGACATTGAGCGCACCACATATCCTCGTGTTTAAATATGTACTGTGATATGTACCACTAAAATAATGAATGCCATCATTCATATATTTTATGGTGTGTGGGTACATGTGATAGCAAATTGGTATGATACCAGGGCGAATGAACGATTGGTGATGAAATAAAAACTTATAGTTTCAGGGTTTCCTATTTTAAGTACGTCCGTTCCTTACATATAAGTGAGCATTCATCATTCATTCAGAATTTATAATTAATTATTATACGTTGTTGTTAAATAAATACCACTTACCCACGTAATAAACTATGTACCTCTAATATGTGTGAATGATTTGTGTATGTATATATAATAGCAAATTGGTATGATAATTGGGCGAATGAACGTAAGGTAATGATAATGAAGGAGAAATCTTTTACCTCTTGGACCATGTGTGGAACTTGGCGCCGAGCTTGTGCAGGTACCCGCGGCACGACGTGGGCGTCACCGACACGTACGGACACAACTCCACCTGGTGGCCTGGACACATCGATAAATATATGTACTAGAATCGTAATCGGCTACACGACAGCGGCCCCAACTGAATGATGTCTCAAGACATCACTTGCCCTCATTCATTGAGTTACTATTGACGACGCGACACGTCTAATCACTTCTTACGGAATGGCGAATTGTGCGAGAATAAAGTGCAAATCTCATTCGGGAAAAGATAAAAAAATAAGCGGAGTAACGTTTCACGGGTAAATTAGTTGTTTTTGTATATTTTTTTTTGAAGTAAATCACGACAATATTTTTTTTAATGCTGCATTTTATGCTCCGTGTAGGAAATAATAGAATCCGTAATGAATGATTATAAATCTGTTATTATTTCGAATGTTATATATACATTTAATTTCTTCTGACTAATAATTTTGTAAACGGCTGTTATGGTGTAAATTTCCACATTTACCCAACAAATTAGGTATGTCAGACATATTAAGACGAAATATATTGTACTTTTAACTGTAGCTTATATACTATCTGAGCGTAACTCAATATGTTATATATTATTTCAGAAAAAGTATATAACATATTTAATAGTAGTTATCATCCGCGGTTTTACTTGCCCTGTATTCAAATTTATAACTTGAAGCTAATATAATTCTTATTATGCACAGAGCGAGCGCGGTCTATTTATTAACTACTAGCTTTTGCCCGCGGCTCCGCCCCAGTGAATGTCTGTTTTCCGCTACATGGAAAATCACGAAACAATGATAGATTTATATAGAAAAGCATACAAATCACTTTAACTTGAGCTCTCGTACCTTAACGGCGGCTACTAAAACAGGGATCTAACTGTATCTACAATCCTACTGAACCGAATTTGATGAAACATGTCGCGGTATTTAAGTCGGAATATTATCTCTAAGACTGTAACAGTTTGACAAAAAATCTACCAGCTGGTTTTGGGTGAAGCGCGAACAAACAAACAAACATCGACGGATTTGGTTTCAGAAACCCTTAATTAGTCGATCTGCATAGTTTATTTTTAAATATTTTTTATTTTTGAAAATTTGACATTTAACAATTTTATAATAGTATAGATTTAGCCAAGAATGCGCGCTCTCATATATATACTGAATTAAATATTTTCTAGGAAAAATAAAAAAACAAATATTCTTGGAGACACGACGCTCACAGTTTTGTGTAAGGTCGAGAGCTTGTTCATAGAAAACTTGTCTTCTATCAAGAACAGTTACTATTCGAGTTTAGCTGTTTTTAAATTAAGATATTGTTCTAAGAATATAGTACTTTTTAAATAATCAAGTATTGCCGGGTACACACACATTCTCTTAATCTTACTAAATATTTAAAAAAAAATGTCTTTTCATGGTTAGAGTATTGCTTTTTTTTCATGTGGTTATACATTACAGACAAAATTCCAAGATGAGCTTGATCCAAACTGTCCTCGTGTATCGGTAAAAATGATTCTTACCGGCGGACTCGACGTGCCTCCGAAGGTCGAAATCATCCCGGTCGACGGGCAGGTACCGGGTGAGCGGCCTCTGGGAGTCGCTGTAGGGCGCCACAGCGCGCCGGCTGCGCCGGGGGGCGTTGCTGAGCGACACTGGCGACACCAAACGAACACATCACAACACCAGCGGACAACTAGAGATGCGAGATACAATACGGCCGTCGATTTACTAAAAGACCGTTAAGTGACATTTTGCGAATTGCGAGTACTAAGCAAAAGAGCATATTTTTCTCTATCAATCAGTCATATTTTTACACCATTGTTTAGTTACAAAATCTGGAGTTTACGCACATGGTAAACTGCATCATTTTTGAGATCATTTAACACTGAAATGCGGTTACGGTGGTAATTCTGCTGTAACAGAACTTAACTAAATTTAGTCTTCCAATCTTTTTCTAATGTCAAACGCCAAAAGGAGATAGCTACAATTTCGGTGCCGTCAGACACGTCAAAATTAATACATTTAGACGTGACCTCGGAACATGTCGACTAAAGATACGCAAAAACGCAACATTTTTGTACCTTTTGACAGAAAAGTTGGCGGTTGGTTGGATTTTGCCATTAGAAAAAGATACGGAGGGTCTAAATTTAAGTTTAAAACAATATTATTAAACTTAGCACTCATAAAACCCATAAAATGAAAACTTAATTACAAACAAGTAATTTTGTCTATTAAGTATAGCTATTTCTAATTTATAGGGACATTACTTCTTACGTTTTTGACGATAACTCAAAATTAGTTTTATTCACTTAATAACCTTTTAATAAGCGGACAGCAAGATCCGAGCGATTGGAACAGTGGCTGTGACTCTGTTTTTTGTGCCAATTAGTCCCGGGTTCGAAGCCCGGTAGGGGCAAATCTTGTATGATGAGCACAAATATTTGTATCCGAGTTATGGACGTATTTATCCATATATGTATTAGTACGTGGCGATTTACTTCACTACATAGTGCCACACCTCCTCAACAGATGGCGCGGGATTAAAGTAACGACACTAGAAGTCTGAATCACGCGCATGAAGTTTAATAGCGACTTAGCGTATATACAACGTCCCGACATGAACCGTCGGCGCGGTGGCAGGCCCCGCCACACATAACACCCGTCTGGTCGGAAGATCTTCCCTTTTCCGATACTGCCACTCCTGCCACACTTCGACCCTACAGCTGGTGACATAATCATCAACGTCATCACTGGGTCATTAATCATCTCGCTATAAGTATTTGTCTATACAAGTATTTATATCGTTGTTCATTATCAAGACACAGAGTATCATACTTTGAGACTAGATCAATGTGTACGAAAGTGTCCAGAATATTAAAAAAATAATACCAATTATATTAATGATAATACTGCTCAGGCTGTATGGCGCCGGCATATTAACAGCGTCACTCCGTATCGCCCCGCGGATGCTGTGAGACCCAGCTGAGGATGTACCGGAGTAACGGGTAGTAAGTAGCTCTTATCATGTTATTTAATCAAAATCTAATGCGATCTTCAATACGCCTGCAAAGCTTGGAGATTATGGCAAAACCCTCCTTTTTTAAGGAGACAGTGGACTTCTACGAGCTGATGATGATGTTAAGTTTGCTCAGTGTAGCGCCGATGAAAACATTGCACAGTCTACGCGGGAGTCTGCGTCCAGCGCAGGCATCTTATTGTTCTCACATTGGACCTCCCGTTATAGATCGTTAAAACCCAAACAGACAGTATACAGATGTTTCGCGATACTTCTAGCACTTGTTTCGAGATATATCAAATGCCTACATAATAAAGCATTATTGACATATCGTTAAAGCGATGCCTAGTGAATGGAGACCACGTACTAGCAAGCGCAGTGTGGGACGGCCACCTACGAGATGGACCGACGACCTGGTGAGGATCGCTGGGTCTCGCTGGATGCAGGTGGCTATGGACCGGTCGAATTCCAGCAATTCGATTGGAGAGGCCTATGTTCAGCAGTGGACAACTACGGGCTGAAATGATGATGATGATGATGCCTAGTGACCAGTTAGCCATGCAGAATTACTGCGATGTTGTTGTTATACAAAAAAGGGACGGCAGAGAGAAACAGGCAGGCTGATCCTCTCGCTGATCTGTGCCGGTGGTGAAGACGGCAGCTGAGACTTAATGCCGCTATAATGAGAGCCCAACGGCGAAAGGACACGTAGGACATCTGATCCACGAGTGAGAAGGCGTAAATTAGTATTATTAGTGATATATGCTGGTGGGTCGCAGTAGTATACTGTCTTCTCCCTACTACCCGCCACAAAAGCAATAGTGGATTTTAAACCGGTAGGAGTCCGGTATAATTCGCTTTCTCACTCTGACACGAGTAGATGGTGTGGAATACATTTAGTTACATCCAACTAAAGAAAACTTCGATGTGATACATGCCACTGAGATGAGACCGATGTGATATATAGCGTAGTTGTTATATCTAGGTGATAGATGCCCTAGTTATAACATCGAGGTAATACATATTACAGTAGTGTCAGTACGTATACATGCCACAGTGATTATCCTGGAGTGAAACAAATCACAGTGACCCGACAGTATTCCGACGTGATAAAATATATAGTGATGACCCCGCTGTGGTACATGCTACAGTGTTGATTTAGACGTGATACAAGCTACAGTAGTGATAAAGACGTGATACATGCCGAAGCGGTGATACCAACTTAATAAAACTACAGTAGTGACCTCGAAGTAATACATGCCACAGTGTTTACTCAGATGTGGTGTAGATCCACCGTGGTGACACCAACGTGATACATGCCGCAGTGGTGACAAAGACGTGTTTCATGCTGCAGTGGTAACACCAACGTGATACATGCGTCAGTAGTCCGTATGTCTGTCACAATAAAAACGTGGCGCACTCACGTATGTTATCTCTGCTGAAGTCAGAGGCGTGACTGAGTGGTCGGCTGTCATCGCTGCGCTTGTCGTCCTCCGTGGACTCCGTCCGCGAGTTCCTTACTTGGAGCTGCAACAAATGGATTGACGTGAGTTACAACAATGCAAAAAAAAATGTATCATACAAACACTTGTAAAATGAAACTTGAACCAACATGATAAGACTACAATATACTTTTTATTTTAATTTAGGTTTATTTACGGATTTGCTTACTTGAACAAAATATTGCAGAGAGAGAGAGAAAAAAAGAGAGAAAGAGAGAGAGAGAAAGAGAGTATTATTCATCAGCCTATTAAAATATGTCTCTCCCATGCTAAAAATAGGTCTCTCCTATTAAAAAGGTGATTCGCCATTATCTGAACGCTTGGTAGGTAGGTGCCTTAGAGAGAGCAGCATTCATACGGAGAAATGGCGTAACTTACATTTCGTCAAAAACGAGTTAAATATAGGTTCGTTTATTCGTTTAATTTGCAGGGAATTCTCTACATCCCTATCTTGGTAGTAAAGCTCTAACTCGATTGTATCTAAAGCAATCCACAAACTTTTTGTCTTGTAAGCCACTGGCTATGATTTTCGTTTCGTAAAAACCCCCTGCTTTTTTACAAGCTAATGGTACTGATTCTCTTGTAACAGAACTTAACTAAATTTGGTCCCTT